>WNWK01006034.1:0-111407 GCA_009830355.1 Cherax destructor | reverse complement strand
CTATACCAGCAGTGAGTGACCGTCTTCAGCTTTTCCAAATGTACTGACCTCCTGATATGAATGATTTCACAAATTACCCGTACTTAGGAGATGAAAGATATGGCGACATTTCGGAGCGTTTCGGAACCTTATGACGACCTAAACGTCGTAAGATTCCTATCCGAAGAACGGGTTATTTATGAATTCTTCTAGGAACGGTATTGTGACTTTTCATTCTTTACACTAATGAATTCATTACTGAATCTAAGTGTTTTGAATCAAGCCTGAAAAAGACTTCTGTGGAGGCGAAATGCTGTCTAAAAAAGTTTCCAATTACTGCCGTTGTCTTCATCTGTCGGTATTCTAATACTATCTACCACCACTAATAAAACAGTGAAAATCTAGGTAATATTTTAGATAAAATGATCTTTTTATCTTGTTTTTGGAAACATCATTCAGCTCTGAGAAACAGGTCATTTTAGGCCCTTGTTTTAAGGGGAAAAGGTCGCAGAATTTCAGTCGGTATATACCTTGGTCATATAACGTGACCCCGCACCGATTAAACTATGACAGATGTCAACGTGTGACATAATATTATTTTTTTTAACGTGTCAGTTCTAATATTTCATAAATATGCTGTCAAACTGTCAAGGTTTGTATTGTGCAAAGACAAGAAATATTCGGAGCCGTACTTGATGTACGGGTCTGTACATAATGCACAGTCCGTACATGATGTGCAGGTCGGTACATAATGCACGAGTCCGTACAGATGTGCAGGTGGTGCACAGTTCATACTGCACGGGTCCGTACTGGTAGGGCAACTTATTTGTTTTTATCCCCGTCTTCCTCTACCCATACCAACTCAATCCCTTTCCATATTTCCATCCTCCTCCTTATCAGGGTTCTGGTCAAAGAAGCGAAGTGAATGTGTTATCTCAGTGGATCTTAATTTTTGTCATCAGTCTGAACCAGGTATGTGAGGACGTGACAGCGTGTCATATGTGACTTAATGATAAACTGCACTTGCCCTTATATTATCCCTCCCGCCATGTCCGCACACCCTCCCCTACACCAAGTAAACATGCCAGAATACAATAGAAGAATCTCCAAGAAGAATTTCACAGGCTAGAAATGCGGTAAGTAAGGTGGCTACTTGAATTCCACCCTGATAAGGAAAAAGAGAGTGAATAAACTGGATACGGAATGCAACCTGGAAGGAGAAATGCTACGGAAACGTAAGATAATGACCTGGAAGTAATTAGTACATGAAACATATATCCTGAAGTACACTTCAACGATATAACCTCAGCGTTAGATGCATATCTAGTTAACTGAAGAATTGCTTTTAGGATGCCTTTAGGACATTATATACAACTTGTGGTAGATCCTTCTTGGTGTATGCCAGCACCCAATGAAACTAAAGAATTTCTAAAGGTTCACAATGAGATTTGTACGAAAATGAATGGTAATGACTACGATGACACATAAAAAGCTCTCTCAGATAAAAGCGTAAAGTACCCGGGACATATGACCATGACATATAAAATATCCGGGGGACTAAATAGTTTGCCTAGGGGAAAAAAAGATTTCCGATGCGAGGAGAGGGATCAAGGGAACATAAACGGCAGCTAAAACGCAGATGAACCATAGGGATCTAGCAGTAAAACCAGTTCAGAGCAACTAAGTCCTCCTATGGCAAATGTAATTTCATTATATAAACAACTTGATGACAAATGGAAAATGCCACGAATTGTATCGATATTGAAAATTGGTGACGGTGAGTATACCCTTAACTACAAACCTTTCTCGCTGACAGAGAATGTTGTTGGAAAAAAAAACAGAAAATTTCTGAATATCAAATCTAAGTTTGTGGGACAGTCACATTAAATATTTAAGAACTAAATGGCAGTGCACACTATATTGAGTCAGACTTTTAGGATTTCAATAAACTTCCTCACGGCAACCAATCTGGAATCTGAAAGACAGGAAAATGCATATAGTGATACGAGGTAAAATGTTTTCATGTGGTAATATCACAGGCTGAGTGCCGACAAGATCGTTGCTTCCTTCCATAATAGTTCTATGCTAAATAAAAGGCTTGCTGAAAAAATAGAAACTGTATAAACGTGTTCGAATAAGATTAAAAAATAAGATGTATAGAAAACAGCAAAAATTAATGCAGGAAAACCTGGAGAGATTGAGCATGAAAATCATATCATGTATTAGAAGTTAGTAAAAGTGAATAAAAGACACAGAGAAAATTAGTGCAATATTGATATACACATCAGACAAGAAGGGGGCTAGAAATCAACACAGAAAAACATTGATAATTTAACTAGAGTTTATTGGGTTCCCAACACCCCCCCCTCCCTTTCTCTACAGACACACAAACACACACACACAAAAAAATAGGAAACCTAAATATGGAATCATTCAAAATACTGCACTGTGTATTTCAGGAAAATCTCCGGGTATGCATAATGGGCGAAGTACATAAAGACTGAGAAAATTCAAAGATTAGTTTTCATTCTGATCACAGAGCAATGGGTTATGAGGTTCGACGATATGCTTAAGAAGTTGCAATTCACGCCACTGGAAGCGCAAGGATTTAGGAGACGTGATCACGATATACAAAGTGCTTAAGTGCATTGATGGGGTCGACATGCAAAGGTTGTTTAACTTAAGTTAGAATCATCTTAGCGAACTTTCGTTTTTTTGTTTAATTGGGTGAAAACATAGCACAGGTAGTCCAGTAAAGGATTAACCAGTGAAAGAGTCATCATCTGACTAAGTCATGTGACAAGAGCCACTGCGTTGTTTCCTTACGAACCAGGGACTATAAGAAAGATTTGAAGGAAAGTGAACCCTTAGATAAACTTTCTGGAACTTACAAGTCTTACAGGGTAAAACTCGTTATAAGTGGAATAAACCAGATGAGTTTGTGAAATAAATAAATATGTATATATATATGTCTGCCATTAATTAAAACTTGCGATTTTGATTAAATAGCAACGCTCATCTTCATATAAGACAAGCGAAAATTTGTGTATGCAATAATTTCGCAAAATCATTTGAACTAAAGGAAAAATATATTTCATTGTGTTTGTTTATTATTAAATTATTGTTAACGTATCTAAAATATTTTAGTTGGTCTAGGCTAAATTAAATTCCGCTTGTTGTAATAAGGTTAGTAGGTTTTCAAAGTTTCCTTGATACAAAATTATAAATTCTTACATTAACATAAATGAAAAATATATCTTTAAATGTATAAGAAAATTTTAGAAAGGACTTAATTTTAGATGAGTTCTTGCTAATTGACCAGTTTTACCTTAATTTGAGACATATATATATATATATATATATATATATATATATATATATATATATATATATATATATATATATATATATATATATTATATATATATATATATATTTATATAATACACTACATGTTTCCTAATAGCTTTAGCTATTAGGAAACAACTGCTTCGATCAATTAAAATTAATGAGATTGAGGGCAGACGTTTGAACTTTACTTGGAGGCACGCCTCAATGCATTCTCACTGTTATGTGAGGCAAACTTAGTTTTACTCAATAACTGACGTGCTTTAACAAGTTGGAAAGCGAACTTGCTGTTTAGAGGGCAGGTTGGTTCAATACTGCTCGAGTAGTAAGCACGGGAAGATCACGCTCTCGTTAACACGCAATCCCTATTCTTATCCCTTTTCTTCTCCTTTCTTCCATAACCCTCTCTTTCCTGTGTTACAAGTCCCTCACTTTAATTTCCCATATTCCTATGACAATGCTTTTCTTCTGTCTCCTAACGCTACTCACAGAATATTTCACGCCACGTCTCACACTGGTGTAATTTTATTATCGTGTCACTACACCGGTGTGCCTGACTCCATAACACAAATGGTTATAATTATAACCTTAATTTTTAAAGCTTTTGGCCAGATGTTCAAAAGCTTCAGCTGTGGGTCATCATATGTCTAAGACCCGAGTCAGGAAACACTTGTCCTGTTTCCTGACAAACCTTATCTACCTACCTACCTCCATGACTGCAACACTCGCTCTTTCCATAACGGTCAAGCAGCGCCTCGGAAATGGTGGGAAATAATGTTAGGTCCTAGGGAATCTAATATAGTTTTATTGTATTGGCTAAAGAGCCCTTCAACAACATCAAGGTTATCCCTCATTCCTCGTCCCATGAAGGTCACTAACTGGATGTTAAAATAACGTGTTTTCCGTTCGCCCTCAGTATCACAAGTCGACTTGATACTGATGTAGGAAGGGCAGATACTTCATGTTTTTAATTCCAAATAGTGGGCTGGTTGTAGATTGTGCTTTTGTGATATTTGGCCTTCTCTCCTACCCCTTTCTTCCGCCACTTCCATACTCCACCTTACTTTCACAAGCTCATCTTTGAGACAGTTAAATGAGTTCAAATAGGAAGCTCTGAATGATACCCTGATTTAGCGTTTTAATAAGCTATAAAAATAGTCATGTTGCTCTGGTTTTTAAACTCGTTAAAAATTTCTCTGCTTGAAGGGCAGTCTCATGATAAATATGGGTAACAAAGACATTTGTGCAAGCCTTTATGAAGGCAACGTTTTACTCACGGACTTATTAAAGTTCCCCTTGAGCGAAATGTGGTCTCAATACAGGCTTGTGTTCTATTCTTGATATCTGTGTATTGCCTACATTTCAGTGTTTCAAAATTATTTCGGATTTTACACGTGCAGCTTAAATTCAAATTTATGTCTTTCCACTATCATTAATTTTCAGTTTCAACCATCTTTTCCAGCAAAAAAAATAAAACCCTTCAATTTTCGTCTTATACGGAATAAACTGGCACATTAAGTCAATGAAGAATACACGGGCATAGAACATATAGCAGTGTATTCTATACTGACTAACAAATGCTATTATAGGAGCAAAATCTCATCTATAAAGCTTCCAAACTGTATTAAAGTATATCTCATTGTATTCCAATTTATCATTACAAGCATTTCTGCTAATTATCTTCTTATATAATTTTTGTACGTTGTCGGAAAAAATGGAATATAAGCGTTTATATAGTCTGCTGAAAATTATAAAGCACTGAGCTCACAAATTTCTCTCCCTGTAACGTCTTAAATAATTATGCACATACGTGACATTATATTTAACGAGGTTTTTATAGAAAGAAACATATTCTGCATTCCACGGAATAGTTTACTGTAATGTGTGGAAAAACCTGAAGGAAAACGAAAGTCTCCGAGGTCTTATATATAAACCAGTAGATGAAATCCTCTTTATGCACGAGGTGGCGGCCACACTAAAGAGCTGAGAGCATTTTGGTGTACGAGGGAGACGTGTTTAATTTAGCAGCTGAGGCGGGAGTGAAACAAAAGTCGGAGACTGAGAAATCATTCCAAGATGCTGACTGAATAACCACATTCCGATGATTTGTTTATTCAGGTGGGTCAACCCCCAGTGATTTCCATATTGAATGTTATTTTGTGCCCCGTGAAACAAGCAGGAAAAATACATTGGCGGTGCATCAATTAGTACTGAGAAATAATACAGATATACACACATTATGTATTACATAATTGCCAGGGCCCACACAGCTCCTTCAACATTCTCCAACATTAATAAATGATGTTTCATATATTTACGTAGCTCTGAACTCAAATTAAGTTGTAATAAAGAACTGTCGATGAATTAACAGAAGGGTGGACGAGGGGCTCGAACCGCGGTCTGTAAATTGACAGTCAGACGCTCTGTTCATACAATATCAGATCAATTGTCCACCACTCCTGATTAGGTGCTATAGTCACGAAGCCCGAGCACCGCCGGGATCTCCATGAAAAACATGTTTTGACCAAAAGTTATTTCTCTTCTCAAAGATCTTTTGATACACAGTTTTCCTAAGTCGATATATATATATATATATATATATATATATATATATATATATATATATATATATATATATATATATATATATATATATATATATAACACATGTACCTGAGGGAGTCTGCTTGTTAGATAAACTGCTGAGTATCAAGTCGTACTCAGGGTTCACTCTGCTAGGAATATTTCACATTCCAAATTTGTCAGCTGTTCACTGTTCAGTTCATTAAGTCGGCATAGCTGTGGATTTGCAATTAAAGGAACGCAGGTTCGTTCCACAGTACTCAGTTATTACATTCAAGACGTTAATTTTTGATTTGGCTAAGCTATGGTAGGTTTCTATTTGTTTTATTCTTCGAAGAAACTTGCCACATGAACGAGGAACCATGACATACTATGATAGGTTGAGCACCGAGCATGGTAAATTCTCCCGCTTGAAATACCATATCCTTGATAATTAGAAATGTCACTCCTGAGCTTTGGAAACTCGACTACTACCTTCACCAAATCCCAGATTACCCAGGCCAGCGGGCCGTTATCAGTAACAGCCCGGCTGAATACGCAATCATTGAAGAAGCCTCGTCCCAGGCCGTGATTCGAAGGGAAAATACCTCGAAATTAGTCACAGGTATACACCCTCTGAGCTTTGGACATCCCTTACACAGACTAAACCATTGATTCAGTTTATATACACAGTTTCTAAAAGTGCTCTCTTATTTAGCATTGTTCAGTGGCGTTGTCTTAATCATCTCTGTTAACACTGGTTTTTATATTTCCTTATTCCTATTCTTTTTTTTCTAACCACTGTCGCTTCTGGCTTCAATATTAACTTGTTGCCAGAAATTTTATTGAGAGCATCTCTAACAAATTTTTTGCTCACATCAATCATTTTTACTCATATTTATACGAATAAATATGTGTAAGAGTGCTCCAGCGTACGTCCACGTGTGTGTGTCTGTGTTTATACACTATAAATTAGCTAATGCTCTTCAAAAATATATCGCAAAAATTTCAAAAATTTCTGGCGTGTCTAATGCAATAAAGCAAAAATTCACTTAGATAATATCCTTAATGAAGCATTATGATAAAATAAAATATGTTCAGAGAGCATCTTTTGTTTTCCTAGCCTGCTAGACCAATATACGATACGCTCTTAAAACTTCAGCAATGCTAAACATAAACAAGACGGCCCCGTTGGTAATGACAGACCACCCGAAACAGAAGGGGTACAGGACCATTCCTAAGCTGATGTCTGGTGCTACGTTCCTTATCTGGGTACTGGCGATGATTATGGGGTGCCGTTCTTTAATTCCTGCCAAAACGAGCAGTAGACACGTCTCGGCAGGCTAGCTGGTGGGCTCGTTTTTCTTTACACAAGCTGAATATACCTGGAGTGTGCTGCTACCTTGTTCTAAGTGAGAGTTAGTGTGGGAACAAAATGCTAGTTACATTTTCTTGCCATATTCCATCACACAGAATATATGTCTTTGCTTCACACCACACATACTAGATTTATATTTTCTTGTTTATTCACTGACAGTTGTTTATTACAGCTTAATTGAAGTCCATAAACGATGAGGCCTTGAGAGGGGGAGGGGTAAGAATAGTGCTACTGTTAAAAGCTCCTGAGCTGAAAGAAGGAGTTCAGTTGGTGCTACAGTATTACCCATTAAAGGTTCGGGTTAGCCTAGACTGTAGATTTGAGGTGGTCAGTCCCTCAGCCATAGTCTGGAACAATGTGAAGTTGAAGCATAAGTGCAGAGACTTATATACACTTATATACTGTCAAAAGTGAGGCGCATCCCACTGGTAGAAGAAAGAATGTAATCACTGAGAGGGCAGGACCCTCTCAGATCCATCCATTCTCACTATAAAAAGCTGTCGAAAGTGTTTTGTATACCAAGATACCGTTGTGTTGCAGCGTCTGACACAGTGAATATGATTATGATATACAATACCGACAGGTTGAAAAGTAAGACATAATATGCAACACTTTCATCACTTTTTCTAATGAGAATGGATGGATTTGAGAGGGTCCTGCCCTGTCAGTGTTTACATTCTTTCTTCTACCAGTAAGCTGCGCCTCACCTTTGACAGTATATAAGTGTATATAAGTCTCCGCACTGTTGCGTCAACTTCACATTGTTCCAGACTATGGAGTAAAACTCTAATCCAAGGTGATGGAATGATTGCAAGGTAGAGAGTCGGACTGTCAATTTACGGTTCGAGCCCCTTGTCCACTCGTATGTTTATTCATTGACAGTTGTTCATTACATCTTACATCCATGGGAAAGTGGAAAAGAATTCTTCCTCCGTAAGCCATGCGTGTCGTAAGAGGCGACTAAGATGCCGGGAGCAAGAGGATACTAATCCTTTCTATATAAATTACTAAATTAAAAAAAATAAAACTTAAGTTTTCCATTTTAAGTCACCGTGCCTCGGTGGGATGCGGCCGTATTGTTGAAATTATATATGTCGTGACGAATAAGTAAAACTTTCGATTTTGGCTTAAATAGTAACGCACTTCTTGCCGAATAGGGCAAGGAAAATTTGTGTATGCAATAATTTCGCAAAAATCATTATGAATCTAACGAAAAAATTATTTCATTGTGTTTGTTATTAAATTACTGTAAACTTGCGTAAAATATATTTAGTTGAATTAGGCTAAATGAAATTGCGGTTGTTATAATAAGGTTAAGAAAGTTTCCTAAGGTTCTTTTGGTATAAAATCATTAATTTAAATGTATAAGAGAAAATTTTAGAAAGGACTTAATTTTAAATGAGTTATTGCTAATTGACCAGTTTTACCTATTTGTCACGACATGATATATATATATATATATATATATATATATATATATATATATATATATATATATATATATATATATATATATATATATATATATATTATATAATTACATTACATACACACACACCACAAAAATATCCACAGTGAAATTCCAAATGCTTGGAATTTTAGTTTTTATTCAGTTATAATTTTACATATTTTCCCATCCATATTAATCTACTGAATCTCTTTGCAGGGATTTAAATGAGTGGACTCTTGGGACTCTCCTGTGAATATGTAAGTAACTACTAACACTTCTCCATTTTCTAATAGGAGCTATTTTTCACGCTTAGTTTACTAAAGAGTCGTCAGCTTTTGTGTACATACTACGGCCAGAGATAGTATTACTGCTGTTATTATTATGAGGTAGTAATTTCTTTAATGTATGTTATATCCCCTAGGTGTTGTAATAAAATTTATGATCATTATCTGTTCAGTAATTATATTTATTTAATATGTTGAAGATTTTCTATTTCATAACTCACTGGTATAACCCTGGAGGCTAATTAGTAAAATATGTTCGTTATAATATTCCGTGACTAAAGCTAATAACCCACCGGGGTGTAGCTGTTGAATACATAGTGAATACATACTGCATGTTCTGTGTCTTTATTTTGAAACATGTTTCATTTGTGTGTGTGTGTGTGTGTGTGTGTGTGTGTGTGTGTGTGTGTGTGTGTGTTAGAGTTAACAGGCCTAGAAGTGGAGCTATAGCAGTCTTATATTTTTGTTACCTAATGGGTATGTTCCCATCAGAGGGGAAATATATTCACTAATACTCATTCACTACCTGTCCTGATCGTAGTCTTCGGATGTCACATATCAAGTAACCCTTTTAACTGCAACATCCTCGACTATCCTTCAGAGAGAAGACACTTCAGACACTTCCATCTGAGAGAATGAAGACAAAAGTGGATATCAGGCATTCAAGTACATATATGCTTAGTAAATACGGAAGCTATAAATATTTACTTCAGCAGGGTTGAAGTTGGTGAAAACAATGACAATAGCTGGTGAAAAAGATGCTAATGCAGAGGAGTCCTTTATCTGGATATCGTTTCTCGCAACACTGTGCGTTTTCAAGTAGTACTTGAAAAAGCAGTGATGGGTGAATCGCTGTGCAAAGGACTCGTCTACATTTGTGTCTTTCGCCAGAGCTAGATTTACTATTACTTGGGAATTAATTAATATTTCTCACGATAGTCTGTTCCACACAAAAAGGGATGAGGAGTTTATGAGACTTATAATCATAAATTGATAAAAACTTAATTACCTCTTAGTCCCCAGATGCTCAGCAGTACTGAGCATGTGATCCTGATGCAAGGACATTCGTTATCGTGGAGCCTCAGAGACTAATTTCAGCCTGATCCTGTTTGGTGTAACAGCCTTCACAAGCACACTAAACAAGATGAGGCTGAAATTAGTCTCTGAGGCTCCATGACCACGAATGTCCTGCATCAGGATCACATGCTCAGTACTGCTGAGCACCTGGGGACTAAGAGGTAATTAAGTTTTTATCAATTTGATGATTATAAGCCTCAGACTATCGTGGTGTTTAAGGATGGTAGTCCAGTGGAGAGAGTAATGTCGTGCCGAATAGGTAAAACTTGCTGTTTTGACTTAAATAGCAATTCTCTTCTTGCCGAATAAGGAAAGCCAAAATTTGTGCATGCAGTAATTTAACAAAAATCATTCTGAACCTAACGAAAAAAAAATATATTTCATTGTTTGTTTATTATTTAATTATTGTAAAATTATCTAAAATATATTTAGTTGGATTAGGCTAAATTAAATTGCGCTTGTTATAATAAGGTTAGGTAAGTTTTCTAAGGTTCTTTTGGTGCAAAAGTATTAATTTTTACATTAACATAAATGAAAAATATATATCTTTAAACGTATAAGAGAAAATTTTAGAAATGACTGAGTTCTTGCTAATTGACCAGCTTTACCTATTCGGCACGACATATATATATATATATATATATATATATATAATATGCGTGTGTATGCACAACAGCCTCTGAGATGAAGGGAGAGTGATTGGGCAACATCATTCTTCTCCCTCCCCTCCATTAGCTGTTGTGTATTGTTGATCGCTTGTTTGGCTCCGATATCTTCAACCTCTCTCTATGTATGTATATACTATGTTTATATATATATATATATATAAAATGTATACCAAACAAACACCAACCTCCACGGCGCGCCTGCTTTTCAATAGGTTTATTTTACACTTTCCTCTCATACCTGTACTCCAATATGTTAGTATTAATATTGGTAAAATTACTGACCATGTGTTAAGTAAAAGGACACAAATGCAAGTTATGTGACATAACATAATGTCACATTAGTTGCATTTGTGTCCTTTCAGTCTCCAATATGTTATGGCAGTGTTAATTTTGCAAATAGACCATCAAGTACTTTGTACACATATTATAATGTATTCATCTCCTCCGCTTCAGCGAGTACATATTTAAGACTTTGAATCATTCCCAGTAATTTAAATACTCTACTGGCTCTGTGCGAGCCGGGTATAGTTTCTATATCTGTTCCAGCTCTAATATTTCTCCTGCTCTGAACGGAACAGTGAACACTACTCTAAAAGAGAGCACTAGCGATTTGAATAGTGAAACCATTGGGACTATTTCCTTATTTTGAAAGTTCTCATTATCCAGCCCGTCATTTTTCTGGGCTGTCTTGACATTTGCCTTACAAGTCTTTTTTTTTTTTTTTAAGAAACGTCAGTCGACATAATTACTCCTATATTTTTTACATGTTCCTTTTGTACTCTATGATCGTAATAACGTTATCGACGATATGTTAGGTAAAAGGACACAATTTCCGCAGACGTAAATGCCTTGAATCATCATTAATCGTTATTTCTAACATAAACAGAATAAAGGCTGCTTCATCATCTGTGAAGTATTAACAAGAATTCTCCTCAAAACAATTAACCCCGCCATCACATAGCTGCTACCACTAGTACTATTACTACTACTACGACGACTACTACTACTACTATGACTATTACTATTACTACTACAAGTACTACAACTACCACCACCACTACTACAACTACTACTACTACTACCACTACTACTAATACTACCACCAACACCACCACAAGTACTACTACTGCCAATAACGACTATATTATGCTTTGAACTCTATACCTATATATACCGTCTGTCGCTGTTTTTTATAACGGCTTGACATAGCTCCTGGAGAGCGAAACTTTGCCACAAATTATCGCATTAGTTGCGCTTGTGTCCTTTTACCTAATATATTTGATGATAATATTGAGTTTTGTATACAATGTCTCTTTTCATTTCTTCATTTTCATATCTTCACTACCTACTGTGAAGCTCTGTTTATATCTTCCTGGATTTTTTGTGCTCTGATCATTTTTTCAAGTCTGACACACGTGTATTCGTCTCATACTTCTCTGTATATGACTAGCAGCATGTCTATCATCTTGGCTGATAGGCTTAACCCGTTATTTTTACCTCCAGTTCTCCCATTCGCTAGTTTTACTTTTCAGACTTTTTAATTACGCTCTGCAACACTGCTAGTCTCGTTGTCTGGATGAGATAGTACGATGATAGTTATAAAAACAGCACATGTCTCAGAACATGCTTTGACTGAGACAACATTTCGCTCATGTGGACGTGTGAATGGTCTATACAAAGCGAAACGTTAATTAACGTAATAAAAGATTTAGTCTTTATTCACGTTGCTTCCCACCCTAGACCATGCAGTGTTGCTGCATGTGTCTGTACTCTTTCCATACACGATTAACACAATCAACTCTCTCCCTTTCCACCCTCAGCAAAACAAAGCGAGTTCCCTCTCACCACCTCTCATCAAGACCACAATCACGTCTCAGGCTGCCACGAAACATTTCAAGCTCTCCAGTTCTCGCCTCTGGGAGGTTAATATCACACGGTTGTAACATCAAATATGGCACATACGAACACACATCGGGACAATAAAGTTGTCTGAAGAGGGATTCAGTTTGAGACTAGAGTATACAGTACTCGTCTGGTTTATTGTCTCCTCCATGGGGTTAAATAAACAGTGTTTGTTACAAGAGTTTTTATCAAGTAAATGTAAAATCACATGCTAATTAGTTAATTACGCATTCACATTTGCTCTCAGGATTGATTGATGTGATAATGGTTTCAAATGTAATGCAGATCTTTTGAAGAGTTATTGATTTTTCCATAACTATTACTCTACTACCGTTTTAGTTTTAGAATTTTCGGTGGTCTTATTTAAACAATATTTATAATTAATGGATTTATCCTCCCGATCCATTCCATTAATCCCATTCTCCAACCTTTTTTTTTTTACTTGTCTCTAGAAAACGCGCGCCTTTAAGATACTGCAATACTCTCCGATCTGTCAGATTTTTTATATATCAACATATGTTAACCAAGCCAAACCTAACGTAACCAGCCTAATCTAACCAGAAAATAAACAATATAATTCCTCTACCATTACAAGTGTGCAGAAATAAACGAAGAGCAAATCGGTAATAACAAAAATAAACGCTCTCTTTGGAACAGAGTTTGCTCTGTGACCCCTTGCCTTATCAGGCAGGCTTTTTAACACAAAATTTCACATAGCGACTGTTTGTCAACCATTTCAGAGGAAATTAGTTTTCTTATCGATAGTAGATTTTTCTCCCTAAACATTCCCTTCCCCCACGTGTCCAACCTCTTCCAGCTCCACCACAGGTTCTCATTATCAGTGGCGAAGTACCTTAGGAGGAGACTGTCTCGGTGGTTTCAATTAAACTGTTGATGGAAAACATTTGCCGTAAATATTCCTTGCTCATCATCGAGGGATTTTTTGTTTAGTGTGAAAGACACTTTCATTGTTTCAAGATGTCAACCTCCTAGTGGCTGAGAGAGAGAGAGAGAGAGAGAGAGGGAGAGAGAGAGAGAGAGAGAGAGAGAGGGAGGGAGGGAGGAGAGAAAAGAACGAACGAACGTGGAACGTACAAAAGAAAGATATAGCAGAAAAGCAAACATTTGTCTAGCTACCGCTACTCTTGATAAATTAGGTCAGGTTTGTATAGCAGAATGCGCTCCTTCCTTTCCCAGGCCACACTGCCGGGAGGAAAATTGTAATGAAATGTAGGTGCAAAGTAGGATGCATAATGTAGACTTAACGCACTAAGACTGCTACTAATGCTGCTGTTACGACAGCGAGACAGTGGGACAGGAAAGATAGCTGAAGGAGAAGCCAATAGAAAACTGAACTTCAGACAAGGAAACTTAGGTTGCATTAATATTACCTCCGTAAGAGAAATATTTCGGCAGTTAATATATCTAGGTTTTATTCATCAACTTGTTAGTATACCATTCTTTTAATATAAGGCTACAATGGAAATTGTGGAGAAGTTCAGATAGCAAGTTCAACTTCAGAAAAGTAGACAGCGAAAAGTCAGGCCAGCACAGGAACCAGTATACATGGAAGACAAAAGTCAAGAACACAAAGGTAACCTCTCAAATTCAACAAGTTACGAATACGCTATTGTTTAAAGTGAATCTGACTCAGGAAGGATGTAATACAAAGCACCCATAGAAGAGTGTGATCACCGAGTTCAATTACCTCAGACCAGCACACAGGACAAGACTGTAATAGCATGCAAATGTTCTGAACTGAAACACACTGTTGCGATGAGCTTGCTAGCGGACAGTTTCACTCAAAAAGTACTGAGAAACGACAACTAGATTTAGCCTTGTCAAAATGGAAACTGGTTACACACAAAGAAAATCTATAGTTCAGCTAGCAGCGTAAAGCAGAGAAACTCTGAATAAAGTTCAGAAGACAACACTCATCAAAATACAATCTAGCAGAAGAGCAAGAGATAAAAACATTGGGATCAGGAAAACAGCAGAGGCCATTCAAAAACGACATAGGAAATCTAGAAACTGAAGCATAAGGAAGATGGCAGCTAAGGACCAAGTAATCAGACGGAGAGAATGACAATGAACTTAATGCAAGATATTGAATGACTTCCCAAACAGAAGAGGCCACCATACCAGAACAGGAAACTGGCATTGAAAAACGACATAGAACTAACTTGTATCGACTCAACAAGGCAGTATTGAGAATACGGTCAGAGTTTAATGAAATGAAGGCAATGGAACTAGAATGGATATAGTCTTAGATACTGGATGAACATTGTGTACTTCTCTTTAAGTCCGGGACATCCATTTTTGTCCTACTTTAAGTCAATTCATAAATAAGCTCGATTCAGCTCAAAGACTTGCTGCTGTTAGATTTTTTGTACACTTTAGTATACTCTTTTTATACTTTTGATATGGAAAGGACCGAAAAAATTGATAAAAAATATAAATACACAAATGAACCATATGGATATTAGAAAATAGACCGAATATAAAGCTATTGGAGGAGTTTGACGTATTAGGGAGCCAGTTAATGGCGTAGCTGACTAAAAGAGACAATGCAGAACAAGCTTTAAGTGGGACAACGTTTTGCTCTGAATAGATCTTTTTTATGTCATGCTAAATCTCTGCAAGAGAAAATGTTTATCGAGTCAAAGTTTCTTTTGCAACGTGTCTTTTCTTCATAGGAATGACAGAACCATAAGTGAAAGAGGATAACTGAACCAGGGAAGTAAACTGGGACAGTCCCTTAAACTGGAACTCTATACCCAACTTTACAAACATATGGACAATGAAGCTCTGGCAGGGTGGTCAGAAACGTGCCTATCTTAAAAAAAAAAAAAATGACTATACTCATGGGAAGCGCTAAAGCCGTTGGGGTCATTGAGCGCCTGAAGAATGGAAGGTAATCAGAACTGATCTATTAAAGGAGAGAATAACCGCAACTCCTTGGATCAAAACCCATTCAACGGCATCAAGAATCCCCTTCAAGGGCCAAAGGGCTCAATAATAACCCGCATGGGGACAGAAACTCAGAAGATTAATTGGTCTGAATATTTCGATTCCCTTAAGGGATCCTCTTCAGCAGATACATAAGTAAAATGAGATCAAGAATATATAAGGAAGGTTGCACCTCACCACGTGAGTGGAGGGACGTGTCAAGTAGATAAATATTTATCAAAATGAAAGAAAAAAAAGAATGAAAGAAATATAAGTAAAATATATGTAAAAAATATATATTTACAAAAGCAGCTCAAAATTTCATCATTTAGATTTATCTACGAGTTAAGTGGCTTAGTTATAAAATTCAATGGACTCAAAATTCCTAATACGAAAAAATGGTAAAACACATAAATTTTGTCATCACAGGAAGTTTAATGAACTGTAACTTTGACAGGCAATGAAGGCAAAAATTAATGCATGTCCCATGAGTGAATTTGGCAATTTAAAAGTTATCCCTCCTTAAGTTTGGAATATATAATGGCATCGTTCGCTTCCATGAAGGTGAAAAAAATGATTGAACTTGACTGTGGAAAGGATGGGGGCAACTTTTCGCTGGCATACTGTCTCATTCCACAAGCCATCTGGCAGACTGTCCTACTTCACAAATCGCCTGGCAGACTGTCCCATCCCACAAATCATCTGGCAGACAGCATCCATTTCACAAGCCATCTGGCAGACTGTCCCGCTCCACAAAACATCTGAAAGACTGTCCCACTCCTCAGATCATCTGGCAGACTTTTCCACTCTTCAAACCGCCTGGCAGATTGCCTCACTTCACAAACCATCTGAACGACTATCCCACTCCACAAACCATCTGGCAGACTGTCCCAGTTACAAATCATCTGGCAGACTGTTCCAGTCCACATCCTATCTGCAAGACTCTTCCGCTACACGATCCATCTGGCAGGCTGTCCCACTCCACACATCATCTAGCATGCTGTTCTACTTCACAAACTGTCTGGCAGACTGTCCCAATACACATCCCACAATACACATCCCATCCACGAACCATCTCACAGACTTTCCCACTCCATAAATTGTCTAGCAGGCTGATCCACTTCACAAACCATCTGGCAGGCTCTCTCAATCTAAAACCATATAGCAGACTTTCGCTCTTTTCAAACCACCTAGTAGGCTCTCCTACTCCTCAAATCATCTAGTAGACTGTCCCAGGCCTTTTAACAGTATAGACAAAAACTCTATTCTCTTCGAATACATCTTTAATCAATTAGACCTCTGGGGAAATTCTGGACATTTTATTTCTTTTTAAGCTAGACTTGCTGAAAATATGTTATCAATATCTCATACTTGTGTAACTATGTTGTTGTTACAGGAAAGAATTGAATCTGTCAAGGTGGAGGCAAACTCAATATACAACATCAAGAGTAGATATATTAAAGTGTAAGTGGCCAGAATTTAGCGGTGTCAAAGTGGTCTAGGAGGCGTCAGGAGCTGAGTCTTGACCCCCACAAACACAACTCGGCGAGTACAGCGCCTGCGGAATGGGAGACACTGACGTTTGATCCAAGGAATAAGAGGCTGAATTTATAGATTTTCACTGACATCAAAGGACGCGCTTTGAAAGACAATTTTCTGATTGCAAGCAGCTTCATATCTTCAAATTATTGTCACATCGAAACAAAGAAGGTTTCTTGACAGAAGACAAAAAGCACTGGGGGTTTGTTTTTCCTCGCAGGAGTCAGTCCTCGGCCGCAGCCATCCATCCACTCCTTAAACAGGTTAAGAGAAATCTCCTGATTTAAAGTTCCTCGATTTTCCTCCAGTGGCCTCTGGACCCTATCTTTTACCTCCACGCAGTATAGCTTCTTTCTTTACGTGTCTTCAATGCTTGCTCGATTTTTAGACTTTATCCACTGACTTGCACATTTATAGATCGATTTGCGCTAAGTGCACGACGTGCATTTTTTTTATATACATTTCACGCAACATTGTTTGAATCTGCTTTTGAGGAATCTCTGACATTTTAGTATTCCAACGAATATATAAATATATATATATATATATATATATATATATATATATATATATATATATATATATATAAAACCGTATGAAATCTATTTTTCACACACACCACACACACACACTGCGCGCGTGTGTGTGTGTGTGTGTGTGTGTTGTGTGTGTGTGTGTGTGTGCGCGCGCGTGGTGCAGAAACGGCGAATTTGGCCTAACAAGCAAGGGTAATTTCTGCCGAAAAGTGTAGTGAAAATTTATATACGCAATAAATTTACGAAAATCAATCTGAACATAACCAGTGGGTAAAGTACTGCGTGTTTTGATTCAGAGTGTGCAGGTTCGAATCCTGCTGTGGCCTGAGACATAATGTTTTTAAATATCGTGTGTATGTGTGTACTCACCTAGTTGTGGCTGCAGGGGTCGAATCATAGCTCCTGGCCCCGCCTCTTCACTGGCCGCTACTGGGTCACGCTCCCTGCTCCATGAGCTTTATCATACCTCTCCTTAAAGCTATGTATGGAACCTGCCTCCACTACATCGCTTCTCAAGCTATTCCACTTCCCGACCACTCTATGACTGAAGAAATACTTCCTAACATCCCTGTGATTCATTTGAGTTTTCAACTTCCAACTGTGTCCCCTTGTTGCTGTGTCCCATCTCTGGAACATTCTGTCTCTGTCCACCTTGTCTATTCCTCTCAGTATCTTATATTTCATTATCATGTCCCCCCTATCTCTCCTGTCCTCCAGTGTCGTCAGGTCGATTTCCCTTAACCTCTCCTCGTAGGACATACCCCTTAGCTCCGGGACTAGTCTTGTTGCAAACCTTTGCACTTTCTCTAGCTTCTTTGCGTGCTTGGCTAGATGTGGGTTCCAAACTGGTGCTGCATACTCCAGTATGGGCCTAACGTACACAGTGTACAGGGTCCTGAACGATTCTTTATTAAGATGTCGGAATGCTGTTCTTAGGTTAGCTAGGCGCCCATATGCTGCAGCAGTTTGTAGGTGTGTGTGTGTGTGTGTGTGTGTGTGTGTGTGTGTGTGTGTGTGTGTGTATAAATCTACTATTTCTGAGACAGTAAATTCAGAAAATGGGGATAGCTTAATGTAAATCATATATAACTGGAGTGACATACAAAATTGACCCCTTTTATTCTTCTGCCACTACCAAAGTACCACTTCAATGCCTTTACTACATACTCTTACTATCATTACCTAAATAACAGTAATCGTCATATTGTCCATTTCCGACCTTGCCTTCATCCTTTACCTCTCTCGCTATCCCATTTCGTTGTTCTCTAGCGCCTCTTTTGTTCCTCCTTCTCTTTCTTCTCCATCGAGCTCCCTTCTTTTTTTTTTTTTTTTCACCCTCCCCATTATCCTTCCATTTGTGAAATTTCTTCCCTACGTTCAGAAATTTTTAGTAACATTCTTCCCGTTTCATTTCGGCATTTTACTTTGAGGCGCTAAACCCGTGCGAGTCGTACAACACAATATGAAGGTATTTACGGAACGTATTTGCCTGACATCTTGAGTGTTCGCCGACAGAAATGACAGAAATCTTGTGAGGAAACTAAACATTTAACTACTTTCCATTTCGCACTTGTGTGACAAGAAGAAAATGCCTAACACAAATGCAGAGGAATCTTTTAATCGAACAACGTTTCGCCCCAACATTCGTTTCACCCAACATCACTGAGATGTTGCCTGTGAACCTACTCCTGGCCTAGAATTAAAAAAGAGGAAAATACAAAAAAAAAAACAATACTTTTGTTTACTTAGCAATGCTTGTGTTATTTCTTAATTTTTTTTAATCTTGTTAATAACAATTAATAACAAAAGCAATGATTTTGTTATTAATTAGAGATTTTTTTTTATCTTGTTTAATATTTAATTTGATTAAGCCTATATGAAATTCCTTTGCTTGAGCGCTATTTCATTCATAACACTTAAAATGAGCGTACGATCTCGTTTCTGAAGGCCAGGTTATGACTTCTCATCCACCAGTATTCTCGGGAATTATCAAAAATGCAAATATTTCTCCTTCGAGGATTTATCGTAGAATTTTTATCTTGGTTTCTCAAGTGCTTTGATTGTTCGAGTTTCGTCTGTTTTTGCTTTGTTCTTTATTTCTTGCGATTTTTTCCTCTATTTTTAGGGTGTTTTTTTTTTCTTTTGGTATCTAGAGTGCATGTGTTTGGTTTTTGCTTCTTGAGTGCATGTTTTTAGTTTTGATTCCTCGTGTGTGTTTTTCAAGAAGGCTTGTTTTTCCTCGCGCGCGCGTGCGTGTGTGTTTAATTCTAGACTGCACGTGTTTTGTTTTTATTGGCTGAGTATTTTTGTTATGCTTTCCTTCTCGTGTGCTTTTATTTTGACTGAAAAGAAACATGAAGAGAGAAGGTATTTCATTGCTCGTTGATTTCTTCACCTCTCTGCAAGTAAATCTGTGTATTTATGGACAGTTTCTCACCTGTTTGGGCACGACACCCAGTACACAGTGTATGTCAGGCCCATATTGGAGTATGCAGCTCCAGATTAGAACTCACACCTGGCCAAGCACGTCAGAAAATTAGAGAAAGTGCAAAGGCTTGCAGTGAGAGTAATCCCGTAGCTAAGGGGTATGTCCAACGAGGAGAGGTTAACGGAACTCGACCGGACACACTGGAGGACAGGAGGGATAGGAGGAACAGGGGGACAAATAAAATACTGAGAAAGAATCGACAAGGTGGACAGAGACAGGATGTCTCCAGAGATGGTACACAGCAACAAGGGGTCACAATTTGAAGTTGAAGACTCAGATGAGTCACAGGGCTATTAGGAAGTATTTCTTCGGTCATAGAGTTGTCAGGAAGTGGACAGTCTGGAAAGTGAGGTAGTGGAGGCATTAACCATACATAGTTTTAAGAAGATGTACGATGAAGCTCATGGAGCAGGGAGAGAGTGGACCTAGGGGCGACCAGTGAAGAGGAGGGGCAGAGCTATGACTCGACCCCTGCAACCACACCTAGGTGAGTACACACACACACACGCAGAACTACAAAGGGATCTGGACAGGCTGCAAGCCTGGTCCAGCAATTGGCTCCTGGAGTTCAACCCCACCAAGTGCAAAGTCATGAAGATTGGGGAAGGGCAAAGAAGACCGCAGACGGAGTACAGTCTAGGGGGTCAGAGACTACAAACCTTAATCAAGGAAAAAGATCTTGGGATGAGTATAACAACAGGCACATCTCCTGAGGCACACATCAACCAAATAACTGCTGCAGCATATGGGCGCCTAGCTAACCTAAGAACAGCATTCCGACATCTTAATAAAGTAATCGTTCAGGACCCTGTACACTGTACGTTAGGCCCATACTGGAGTATGCAGCACCAGTTTGGAACCCACATCTAGCCAAGCACGTAAAGAAGCTAGAGAAAGTACAAAGGTTTGCAACAAGACTAGTCCCGGAGCTAAGGGTATGTCCTACGAGGAGAGGTTAAGGAAATCGACCTGACGACACTGAAGGACAGGAGAGATAGGGGGACTTGATAACGACATATAAGATACTGAGAGGAATAGACAAGGTGGACAGAGACACAATGTTCCAGAGATGGGACACAGCAACAAGGGGACACAGTTGGAAGTTGAAGACTCAAATGAATCACAGGGATGTTAGGAAGTATTTCTTCAGTCATAGAGTGGTCGGGAAGTGGAATAGCTTGGGAAGCGATGTAGTGGAGGCAGGTTCCATACATAGCTTTAAGGAGAGGTATGATAAAGCTCATGGAGCAGGGAGCGTGACCCAGTAGCGGCCAGTGAAGAGGCGGGGCCAGGAGCTATGATCGACCCCTGCAACCACAACTAGGTGAGTACACGTATGCAGCACCAGTTTGGAACCCACATCAGGCTTACTTTGTTCTAGGTGTCTTTGTATTGCCCACTGTTGCTCTAGGTGTCTTTATATTGCCCACTGTTGCTCTAGGTGTCTTTATATTGCCCACTGTTGCTCTAGGTGTCTTTATATTGCCCACTGTTGCTCTAGGGACATTTTCAGTTCTTAATTTCCCATTGCTGAACTTTATATTCACCTCATTCTATTTATATTCAGTTAAGCTTGATTTTCATTGTTTTGAAGGTTTCAGCTGCACTGTATGTTTTATCTGTACTGTTTGTAGGCTTCCTGAACTATTTGTAGGATTCAACTGTATTGTTTTGTATTCTCTACCTACACTGTTCTTTTGCCTTCATATTCACTGCACTGTTCGTAATAAATCTTCATCTACACTTCTTGAAGGCTTCATCGTCAATATTGTAATGTTGGTAGAAATATGGATAATATATTATGTAAGAGAACACAGGGTCATAATGCGACATTTTATTGTGGCAACGTTTCGCTCTCCAGGAGCTTGACAACGCTCCTTTGAAAGCGAAAGGTTGCCACAATAAAATGTCGCATTTGTTGCTCTTATGTCCTTTTACCTGACATCACTTTTGTAAGCCTTCTCATACTCCGAAGTATTCATTTACACAGTCTGTAGGCTTCCAGCACACTGTAGCCTTCATATGTACCGTAGGCTTCATCTACACTGTAGTCTTTATACACTGTAGGCTTCATATCACTGTGGGCTTACTATACAGTGAAGGTTTTATTTGCAAAGTAAGCTTCAGCCACAGTATTTGCATTGATGCTTGTAGATAAATTGAAATAAATTGAAATAAAATATAGGAATAGGAAACGACGAAAAGAGGATGGGAAAAAAATACTGATTGGGTATTTAAGGATTATAAACTATGTAACATACTCGAAAATTTGGTTTACAAAATAAAATTACTTATTTAGAGTTAACCTTACTAGAGGAGCTACGTTTTTTCACTTTGCATGTTTTTATTTTTTCATCTCATAGAAAGTCAGCCTTCACGCCTGGCACTTTTCCTGTAGGACACTGATACCCTCTCTTCAGGACACTGAATCCTGCTCAGGACAACGATTTTCTCTCCTCAGCACCTCACGATACACGCACCGCCCTTAATTGAAAACTAAAAAATTCTCTCCCGGACAAAAAAAAATAGTACGTGGCACAACAGTGAGAGAGGGAATTAGATTTAAAAAACAGAGAAGCCGATAATGGAGCATGTGATTGGAAGCTGGCGGAGGCGTGGGGCAGACGAACACCCTGAAGAAGGTGCACCATCAACAACTTTAAGGGTGCCACTGGGATGCTCCTCCCTCGCTTCCCTCCTTCTCTCACTCTACATCTCTCGCTGGGGACAACGGCTTGGAGCTGATAATGCACTCTGCTTCTTCGCGAGAACTGACGGTGTTATTACCTCCTCTGGATCTATAGCAAGTGTTTTTTTTCTGTACACGGCGGTTAAGTGGCTCTTCACTTGCGATCTGGAGAGCGACTGTTCGTGTATGTCTACAGACTCCCGAGTCTAGAGCGTGTCTTCTGTTGTTGATGTTGATCGGATCCTCAGTAGTGGGTCTAGAGTGGGTCGCCTGGGGTGGGTTATCAAGGTAGCTCCAGAATAGGCCGTCGAATGTTGCTTTAGATCAGAGATCTCCAAACTTTTCACCTCGAGAGCCACAACATATATTTTAAAATTTTCGCTGGTCTAACAAAAAAAGTCTGTCTTATAAATAAATACAAGTCATTGGATAAGTTTTATTTGGATAATTTTTTTATAATCAGCATAATATGATTCAGAACAAAAGAGAACTGTGACAAGAGAAGAAATGATATACGATTAAAAATGTCAAACATAAGCCAATGCTCTGACAGTATAATCAATTACTGAACTGCAAATGAGGAAATCTGTCACAAGATTAATTTGCACAAGATTAATGGGAATGGTGGAATGTTTTTTAATATAAAAATAATGCTAAACTGAGGTTTCAAGCTTGAGGAGCCAGTTATTAGAATGGACTTCAAATGCTCATCAGATAAATTTGTGCAATATTTGGACATGACATACTTCATTTTTTTAAATGTTTGTACACAAAGGTACGTTGTATCAAAAACTGATACGAATCCACAAGCAAATCGCTTCAAATTTGGAAACTGTTCAGGCTGTAAACCTTTATAAAACTGGATCAGATTTGGTTCTTTATACTTTTCTTTCAGCATGTCATCTGATTGGAGATCAATAATTTCCATTTGAAACTGTCTTGGGAGTGTTTCAACACTGCAGTCAAAGGGATTTTGAAACAGCTTTATTTCATCTGCTTTTTCATCATGATCAGAAAATCGTTCCTGAAGTTGTTTTTGTAGTCATTAATGATTTAAATTGCAAATGAAGAAGGAAATTCTGCTTGACTTCGCGAATTGTTCCACAGCATGGAAAATGAACGAAGTTAGAAACTTTCATCTGTCCTTCAAATAGCATAAATTTTGCCCTAAATGCCTTGACATATGTGAATAGATCACAAGTTAAATTTGTTTCACCTTGCAACTTCAGATTCAATTGATTCATATAGCTTGCCTCGTCTGCAACATATGCAAATTTCCAAAGCCAGTCAGCGTTTGATAAAATTGTTTCGGGTCGATTCTTCTCTGTGATAAATTAATCCATTTTCTTTCTGAGCAGAAAGAAATTTTCTTTTTTGTTTAGAGTTCCCAAACCATAAGGACCGTTCATCACCCCTGTTTACGAAATGAGATTTTCACCACTTTGTATACTGACATCATTTATTTGTTGTGTACTTCGTAAATTTTCAAGAATTTACCAAGTCTTCTTGTAAATCTCAAACTTTAGCTCTTCTTTACTCTCACAATCCTAAAACTCTATTCCACAAGCCTAGAATTCCATCCCATATCCCTACAACTCAATGCCACACTCTTAGAACTTAATCGTACAATCCTACTAACTTGGAAAGGTCAAACATATTTTACCCTAGAAGGACTTCCTTCCAGGTTCTATTGCTCACCACTTTAACTGACTCAACTGCAGACCAGTCACAGGTAACGTTCCACGAGGATCAGTTTTAGTCAAATTGTTGTTCAATCCATCTCATTAGAGAACATACAAAGGGATGATGGAATTAATCAACTACATAAGAAATCTTTCAAACGAAGAAAGACTAGGAGCCGAGAGCCTTAACCTCAGTCTCGAGGCTGTGGAATTGGCCACTTCAATCTATTCCTTCAAGGTAGATGGACTGATCACATCATCTTTATTTCTGCACTGCTATCTCCATATTTGCAACCTCTGTATCCGGCTGATGATTATTATAATTATTATATTCCTAAATTCTCATAAATATATTCCAAATATTGTCTACCAGTCTTCTCAGTATAGATTAATATGCCTTATTTTTGTATCTTCTACGCCTTTCCGATAATATTTCTATGATCCTAATTTTCTTTTTCGAATATCCTTTCCAAGATTAAGTGATAGCATAGATAGTGGGGTTGAAGAATATTTGAAAAAGAAAATTAGGATCATAGGAATATTATCGGAAAGTCATAGAAGATACCCATACATATTTAGGACAATATTTAGGAGAATTTAGGAATATTTAGGAATATATTTAGGATTATATGAAGAGATACTTCTGAGTACCCCGGGGAACATTCTAGAACCCCAGACTATGGCTTTTAAACGAACAAAGATTACATTCATTTCTTTTCTTTTATCAATTAAGGGGTTAGAGAGAATAATAGGAATCCATATGTATATTATCCACCGTGAAACGTATTTTCTCATGTCATATGACCTGTTCTAGGCGACTAGAAGAAGCTTTGGGCTGGCTACAGTATTTTCTAATTTCCAATTTCTTGACTGATGAAAACTCAGAGGCCGTCTCCTGCCCTGTGTAGAGGGAGGACGGGGATGGTAGTAGGGCGTGTGGCACACAGACAGTTGCCTCACATTCAGAGAGACTGCGGCTGGTGTCAACCCGCGCTGCGCTACTCTGTGAAAAAACTTCCCACTCAATCCTTCAGTTGCTGCCTTGCAACATTGTATAACTGCTGATGACGCACCGAAGAGTGTGAAAATACTTGAGTTAGAGATTTCCACCCCCGTGGCTTGTCTTGATATATATATATATATATATATATATATATATATATATATATATATATATATATATATATATATATATATATATATATATATATATTTAGAGAGAGAAGAAAATATTCAAACAGCTCCGGGAGAACATTGAGTTTTCCCTGAGGTACGTTTATTCTCTTCTCTGAGGATGTCGTGCCGAATAGGTAAAACTTGTGATTTTGAGCTTAAATAGCAACGCACTTGTTGCCGAATAAGGCAAGTGAAAAATTGTGTATGCAATAATGTAGCAAAATCATTTTTAACTTAAAGAAAAATACTTCAATATTTTTATTATTATTAAATTATTGTAAACTTATCTAAAATATTTTTAGTTTTATTAGGCTAAAATAGGAATAGTTTTCTAAGGTTCTTTTGGTACAAAATTATTAATTTTTGCATTAACATAAATAAAAAAATACATTTTAAAACGTATAGAGAAAATTTAAGAAACGACAATATTAAACGAGTTCTTGCTAATTGACCATTTTATCTATTCGGCTCGACATTATATATATATATATATATATATATATATATATATATATATATATATATATATATATATATATATATATATATATGCAAAAAGATCACAGTAATCAGGTGATATCAAATATGCAAGACAACCACTATGAAAAAACAGAGGAATTCATAGTTCCTTGATAATGTGAGTAGTCACGAAAGCGCTTGGAATTCCTCTGTTTTTCATAGTGGTTGTCTTATATATATATATATATATATATATATATATATATATATATATATATATTTAGTAGCGCTTAAAACTCCCATTATCGGCTTCACTATACGACTATGATGTCTTTCGAAAGCTCGCTCAAGTTTTAATGGGCAGACAGAGAGGGAAGGAGGCGGACGGAGGAATAGGAGGGGAGGAGGAGGGCTTAGGAAGCCTTTCTTTTTTGCCCCTCCTGGCTGAAATAACAGAATAATCTTAACTTTATCTCTCAAGGGGGCAAGTTAAGTCCTCTTGAAAATCTTGAAAAAAGAGATAATAAAGCTTCATGTTAGGAATATTCAGTGGTTGCCAGTGCCATTATTGGAGAATGGTTCTCTCTCTATCTCTCTCTTTTCTCTCTGTGTTCCCATTACTCTTTCTTCAAATATATTTTTAGAGATTGGCGTCTCTACTGCTGATTTTCATACCTACTCTTTCAGATACGGGATCATCAAGAAGAACAAAAGGTACAACACCATGACTGGAACAATACATAAATAACCCGTACATAGGAGAGAGAAGCTGAGGACGACGTTTCGGTCCGTCTTGGATCATTTACAAAGTCACACTTTGTCGTCGTCACCTTCTCTCTCCTACGGGATCATCCCTTATACTCAGACTCGCATTGGTCTACTTGAAGTCTACTGTGATTGACTCTGTGGTCATTACCCTCGCGGTTCGGTGCTAAATTATGCCTCCTGGTTAATATGCTGATCAGTCAGCTGGTTGGTGCTAGCAGCACGCAGTTCAATACAGGCTCCGTAACCTGGTTCTTCGGGAACAAAACACACAAGTTCTAGAGTGAATATCATCGAGCTCACGAGGCCAGGCTGAAAAGTATAGCAAGTATAATAGGTGGGTGGATGGGAATGGTTGATTTTGAAAAGAACTTGCCTTGTATGGGCCAGTAAGCCTGCTGCAGAACTTGCCTTGTATGGGCCAGTAAGCCTGCTGCAGAACTTGCCTTGTATGGGTCAGTAAGTCTGCTGCAGTGTTCCTCCATTCTTATATTTTTATGTTCTTATAACCTGTTGGTAAGAGGTAACAGAGGAGACCAGGAGGTATGACTCTACTTCCGCAAAGACACTGGGTAATTACATGCGAGGAACGTTATTTTGCAGGTGGTCATCCAGATCTGTTTAACATAAGAACATAAGAAAGGAGGAACACTGCAGCAGGCCTGTTGGCCCATACTAGGCAGGTCCTTCACAATCCATCCCACTAACAGAATAATTGCCCAACCTAATTTCCAATTCTACCCAAGAAATAAGCTTTGAAGATTCTATTAACTCAAGTGCGAGTCCCACTCAAATCCAACCCCTCTCACTCATGAATTTATCCAATTTATAGTCAGTTCTGTGTAGATTGTGGAATTGTGGCGCTCATCATTCACCGAGTGCAACTAGACTTCGATTGTGGAAGTTTGTCGGATGATGCGGGATCGCGTTCCCTTGTGCATCAATAATGGATGTCGCTGACATACGTGGGCGACACCCGCAACATCAATGATCTTCGCCCCCTTTGGCAGTGCCCAGAGAACTCGCTTTGCGCAATCTAACCTAGTCAGTGATTTGATGTAGCACTACACACAGAAAGAAGGTGTCTCAGCAAAAACTTGTTCTGCAACCTGAGTCTTTTCTTC
The DNA here is from genome assembly GCA_009830355.1 of Cherax destructor. Taxonomy (NCBI): domain Eukaryota; kingdom Metazoa; phylum Arthropoda; class Malacostraca; order Decapoda; family Parastacidae; genus Cherax; species Cherax destructor. The sequence goes on along the minus strand of WNWK01006034.1, from coordinate 83,352 downwards.
ATTGGGCTGGCAGTACTTTATTTAGATACTAATCAATAATGGTCTGAAGAAACGAATCGTTTTCCATCTTGAAGACAAAATTCTCTGTTTTCAAGCAGGTCAAATTTTCTAGTAGATTTTTCAGACAAAGAATCTTATGAATTTAAAGATATGTTTATGAGAAATCACATGAAATAAAATGTTTTATTCTGAGCCAAAATTATTATTATACTCATAACTAAGCGTTAAACCCATATGGGTCATACAGCGATGCAGGGTAGGGTGTGCTAAAGGTGTAATATGCTTGATCGGAGATCAGTGAGGGAGAAGAATATAACATATATCAAGTTAGTAAGGGTGGGGAGGAGCGCTAGAGGAAGTATAATTAAAGTTGGTGCAATAAAGCTGTTGCTGTCAGCAAGTCAAAGAGGGAGTCAGTGTCAATGGTGGGGTCGTCAGCGAGGAGGGAAGATAAAGTAAGGGCGTTAGAGCGGTGACTACATCGGAGGTAAATTCTGAGTGCCCGTTAGTAGACAGGACAGTTTAATAGAACATGGCGATATGAAATTGGAACTTGACAGTTCTCAGAGTGGCACTTTTGCGCCAAAAGCAACTTAGTAATTTGAACTTTTTGATCGATGGCAAGAATGGGAAGGTCAAGGATTGGGGATTGATATAGGCTGTGGACAGGCCTGCCCACTTTGGGTACGTCTCGGTTTTGATGCAGCCCCTTTCACTAAAAATGCAACCCCTCTGGATGTCCAAGGGTAGTTAGTGATGGCACCGGAAGCCTCAGCATGGTTACTCATGTCCACTCTGTAGATCAGGGATGGGGAACAGGATACTATTGTCAATGGAAACCCTTTGCTTAGTGATCAAGTCCCCAGATGCTCCTTGAATAGTTCACATATCACTGGATGCCCTGGGTGGGTACATATATAATTGAATATTATTCTTGAGATAATTAATTACTCTGAATTCTGTGATAATGTAACCCTTTTAAATGATATGTTCATTCATATTCATTTAACTTTTTTCTATTAATTCAATTTAATTTAAATTTGTATCTCCATTTTAACAAAAACGTATGACTACATTTTGAACCAGCCTGTTGTTGCATGTAATTAGTTTTGCAGGCAAGTTAATGTTTTTATATATTATGTATGACAAGTAAATGAAGCGAACGTCAGCAGCACAGATTAATAAATGAAAAACAGATCGTACTGCCTACACTAGTGGATAATATGTTGTTGGTTTTATTAATAAATGAAAAAAAAAACAGAACGCGCTGCCTACGCTAGTGGATAATATGTTGTTGGTTTTATTTCCAAGTATTTTCTCTTGTTTTAATACTTCATCAGATTTGTGACTTGCAATTTATGTATGTATAATATTCTGTACAGGTTTAGCATGCTGAAATATAAAAAGTTTAACCCACGTGGAGGCAAGCAATGCGAATCAATTGTTTGTATAATTGTATTTTGACGTCCACCTGAAGCCCAGCCACACTTTTCTGTTTTTACCGAGCGTAAGAGAATGCTCGCTCGACTTATTATTAAATTTATGGCAGCACTAAACAAATAGTGGTCATACAGCGCCTTGGGAAATGAGTGGCTTTCAGGTTCAATTCAAGGAAGGAAAGTACGGGTCCAATCTCATAGATCAAGAGCCGCTCACCGGCATCAAGAAATCTATCCCGAGAGGATCTACGATCGAAATGGAGCGATGCACCCTCATTGCGAGACTATAGTCATCAGTTTCTTTTTAATGTCGTTGATGGATAATAATACGGAAATAAAAGGTTAATATCCGTTAATCTAAGCGATAGTAAGACATTAAAGTTTCCGATCCCGTTTTCAGCGCGCAGAAATGCACGAAGGGCAATTCGTGCCTAATTTGTTATGGTAACTGGGAAACAGCTTACCAGCTGAGGTCCTCTGTTGCAAAAGAATCTCATTTGGAGGGTTGAAATATATAGGTTAACAGAGTGAAAAATGAGTGGCAGAAACTAGCATGTAAACGGAAAATTGAAAATTTAATTAACTGTATATTTCGATCTCCAGCTAATAATGTTCTTATTAGTAATACGAAAGAGGAAATCATATTTATATAGACTCGTAAATTGAAATGAAGAATGGAGTTGCATTGTAAGTTAGGGGAAAATTTATGCAAATAAATAGATCATAGAACCGACAAGTTGATAAATTAAACACATGTGCAACACTCGGGTATCTTTATTGTGGAAAAGTTTTGCCAACCAGTGGCTTCCTGAGTCCAATACAGAGAAGGAAGGTTGAAGATTAAAAAAGTTTGTGGTAATCACTCCCTCAGCCTGGAGTCGATGTAATCGGTTCCATCAATCTTGGACTGAGGAAACGTTTCTCGACTATATAAAGATATCAAAGTGTTGCACATGAAACTAATTTATCAGGGGAAAATTTAGCCTGCTGGTGCGGAGTCTGCCTGGCTGCAGTTTCTTGAAGGTCTTGAAAAGTAATCTTGGATGACACCTACAAGCCTCTAAACCTAGATTATGACTACTGTACACTTCTATGGGACGAAAGTGTTAATTAAGGCATCTATTTATGAATAAGCAGTTTTAATGGGAGATTTTAACTTTAGCTGAATTTACTGGATCTATTTCATAAGAAATCTAGTCTAACGCCTTTCTAGAAATACTCCAGACTTTTTTTTATATTTTTTTTAACAAAACCAACTAGAGGAAATAGTCTGCTTGACAAGGAAAACATAACAGGAGTTCCTGATAAATAATGACACCAATGAAGAGCTTGGAAAAAAAAGTGATCACACTTCCACCAATCTAAATATTTCATGGAATTACCTTAATGATGATACAAAAGTCAAAGTCTCTGAGTTCAGATTATATGGGGTTAGGTATTACGTAACTAGAGTAGACTGAGGTGACATGACTATTCCTTCGTACCACTCATCACTCTTCGTTGCTATTCCATCTGCATTGGTGACCATATTCAGCTTCCTTTCCATTACTGTTGCTCTCTCCACCATGGTACCAGGCGGACGCGGCGCGTGCGCTCTCGCTCTCTGTAGTGAAGCCACCTGTATTCTATTGCATTTCCGGATTAACGTTGATCCGCATTGATGGAAACAGTAACAGAAACGGAATAAAATTGCCTGCCTGAAAGAGAGAAACTTGTCTCTCTTAGGATGAAGCAGATACAGAAAGTGAATACAGGATTATAGAAAAGGAAAATGCTTAAGACAGGTAAGAGATAAGTCTAATATCATAGAAAATTTACACACTATGATATACGCATACCAGCAAGACAGACAACCAGAATCTTGACTTATACACACCAAGTATGAAGGCCAGACATTTAGAAGGAAACTGTTGTTTCCATGTATAGGGAAAGTGAACTTTCATGAAAGGAAGTGTTTGCGGTTGAACCGGCGAAAGAGACTGAAGAGATTCAGCCTCTTTTTAAGGGGGTAATAAACGACCGCATATACGGGTTGGGACGAAGAATGTAGTGGAACAACTAACAACGGCGGTATTTAATGGATTAGTTGTAATTACTCTGGACGAAATGGAAATATACTCAAAGATCATATTTCGTTTATTTAAACCCCGAATTTCGACTCAGCAACAAAAACAAAGTGTGGGTATAGTGAAATGCGATGTAATGTGAACAAAAAGGGGTCAGGCGAAATCACTAATTCCTGGCGATTATCATAGGAGAGAGCTAAACTCGTAGGGATTATACAGCACCTGCAGGGAAGGGGGGAAGGCATTCAGGCTCTATTCAGGGAACTGGAGTACACATCAAATTCCTTAGATCAAGAGCCCTGACCATTATCAAGGAACCTTCCTTAAGGGGTGAGGCGAAACTTAAGAAAATGTCTTTGAGAAGTGGCTCGTGGAAAACATAACATTAATTTTTAAAGGGGTGGACCGGAAAGCCAGCGGAAGGCCTCGGTCAGATGAACAAAAGATCCAGCTGCGGGTCATCATATGACTAAGACCCGCGTCAGGAAACACTTGTCCTGTTTCCTGGTAAACCTAACCTAACCTCGGGGACAGAAAGTATCAATATATAAGGAGCCTATGTTAGATACGAAGTGCTCTCGATTGGAAGACATGGCCTAGAAATCTAAATTTGAGCGATGATATCAGTTATGTGGCAGATAACCCGTCTCGAAAACTAGCGGTGATCTGGTGGGAGCAAGACTGCCAGCTTTCCCTAATCGTTTCGGAAAAACGATCCAGATAACTAGTAGCGCCTTGCCCCTCTTTCTGCCCAGGACACTACTTATTTTCGAAACTGTTTTGGGAAAATATTATGTGATACAGCATTAATAATTTAACTTTTTTTTTAACAATGTAATAATGTTTTTAATAAAAAAATGTAAAGTTAGTAAGAATAATTTTTCTTAGAATATCGTTATGTCTAAAAATACAGAGTAACGATTACGATTTAGAAAGTCTTCAGGCAATTCTTTATATTTCGTTTCTTGTTAAATTTAAGTTAAAAAACTTAATTTTGGAATATACATGTATGATTTACCAAAGTGGGATCGGTTAACGATTAAATACAAACTTTTCTTAAATGTCATTAAATATACAGATTTCTAAACCAGTTCTAGAGTAAAATTAGAAGAAAAAAATCTTTAAAAACTGAATTCACATATTAAAATACTTTGAAGGAAAAAGTTGACAAGTCGACTTAGGCAAGAACTGGCGTTGGGGATGCTCTTCCCGGACCGTGACAGAATTGGATTTTACCCTCTGGCTGTGTCTGAGGACCGAGGGGGCGGAAAATTACCAAAGAACTGACACCGAAGCGATTTGCATGTAGACTCAGGAGGAAGGCAGAGAGAGTTAGAGGTAGAGATGTTGGAACGTACCTTAAGTAACCTAAAAACTGACGCCAAAAGGCAGAGACAGAACATATAAAAGTCTGGTGGGGAAAGTAACGCAAATTACCGGAAAGCGGCAGAAGAAGAATAGAAAGAGAGAAGAGGACGAGTTTCTGGTAGAAAAGAGTTGGGGTGAAAAGTTTCAAGACAGCAAAAACAAAAAAATAAATATATATATATATATATATATATATATATATAAATTTTTATTACGTATATGAAAGGGGGAGAGAGAGAGAGAGAGAGGGGGGATTAATATGTATGTGGTTTTAGGGTATTCACAAAATAAATTATATTTTCTTCCGGAAAAAACCCTGAAAGAAAGCAAGTAAAGGATTTGCGGAAAGTATGCTGGAAAACAAATATGAAAATAATAAACCAGATATTAATATTGTGATTCCTTTACTCACTAATCCAGCATCAACACTTCCTTTTTCCCTTTTCCACACACAAGAAGGCAGAGATTTTTTATTTTTGTTGAGTAGACACGTTAACAGACATTTTCCAAGCCAATTGATATTCTGAATAGATACTGATATATCTGTACCTATTACTCGTTTTATTAGAAAATATTATATTTATAATCATGGAGAGTACAAAATCCATAGGGGTAATAAAGCGCCAGACGTGTTGCAAATAATCAAGTTTAATAGGAAGGGAAGGATCGTTCCAAATCTTAGAGAAAGAGCTCTTCACCAGCATCAAGATATCCTCTTGAAGGGCTATAAAACCAAAATGTCTTTTTGGCGTCAAAATGATAGATGTTATGCTGAAAATGCCACTTACACACACACACACACACACACACACACAAACACACACACACACAAACATACACACACACACACACACACACACACACATCATATATACATATATATATAATATATATATATATATATATATATATTATATAAAAGGATGGGGTCCACCTCTGGTGTAAATTGTGGGACCCATTGCCTCGGAGAAGTGGATAAAAAGGCTTCAAGGAAGAATATTAAGATTTCTTTCTGAAGCCATTTGAATATTCCACTTCCCCTACCACCCCATCTTTTCATTGTGTATAAACTTTATATATATATATATATATATATATATATATATATATATATATATATATATATATATATATATATAAAATATTATATATATTAAATTTTTTTACATGATTGTTTTTACTTATTTGAAGATTATGAGAGCCAAAAATAACTAACTTTCCAGTGACCCAGAGACTGAACAACATAACGACAACTTCTCATTCAACCAAATCTTATATCCTGGTATGCATACAACCTTAAACATTTAAATAAGTGAACTCAGAGGGCAAAAAATGTATACATAATTTAGTGAGTCAAAATTATTAAAAATAGCTGAGTGATGAGTAGACAAAAGGTCGAAATGGTACCATTAAGAAAACCAAGAAAATTGTTCCTTGATCCGAACTAGAAATGAAAATGAGGCAGAGAGGGATAAACGAGATGCGATTAGGGATAAGTGAGGGAAGGAGGACGGTGAGGAGAAAACGAGGGGACAGCGGAGAAGAAAAAGAGAGGTGAGAGGGGAGGGTAAGAGTAACTGAGCCTTTGAAAGGGCTGCAGAAAGGGTTGGAGCGTCATCGTATGTTATGGTCTGACCCCAACAAAGGTGGGAGAGTCTGTCCCCAGGAAGGCTGGACGGGTATTACAGTCCGGTGAAAAACGTTCTCGCTGGCATGCCTGCAGCAAGGTAACGTTTATCCGATACATTCCTGAAACCCAGTATAGTTAAAATATTTCCCTGTTTAAAAGTTTCTTAATGGCAATTGCTAACTTATTTGAGTTTTTTTAATCCAAATATGCTTGTTAAAATATAATTAATTCCTACAATCTTAAAAAAATAAAAAATGTAGTCTATTTTTCATTATGTTTTACACTCGAAATTAACGCTGAGTAATGCGCAAGAAAGTTAACAGTGAAAAATTAGGATAGACTGACTTACACACATTAACGCTATTCAAACCACTTTTGTACTTTCGTTTGGAGTACTACTCATTGTTGAGTACATCGTTCAGATCGGTCGTGATAGCAAAGCTGGAAAAACTACAGAGCGTTTATCGCCCACGTGGAACCAATCCATTGTTTAAACTGCTGGGACCAATTCTAAGAATTGGAAATATTCTCTCTGGAAAGAAGGCGAGGGAGATTGGCGATAATATACGCATGAAAGATACTAGAGGGACTAGTCTCAAATCTGCACTCTACACTAGAAACATACCTGCATGGCAGGAAATGTAAAAGATCCAGTAAAAAGCATCGGAGACACAAGCACAATATGGGAACACTGAATCACTCTGCTACCAGAAAACATCAGAAATGTTGCTGAAATCAAAGTGAAGCTCTTCGACAGAGAGAACTGGATCACTTCCTCAGCAGTGTGCCAGATTAAACAAATTGTGTCGAATACGTGACTAGTGGGTCGCCAACAGCAACAACCTGGTCAATCAGACAACAGGAAGGCCTGGCCTGTCCGCGAGAGAAGGAAAACTCCCGAAAGTGACCATCTGTAAATTACAGGTCAACCAAATCTTATCAAATAATTATGATCACTCACACAACCATCAAACAATTATACTAAGATATAATAGCATATATCTATCAAAATTAACATTTATAACACGAACATGCCTTCAAAAAGTTTCCCAAGGTCCTTAAAGGTATCCCAAATAGAATAAAATTCTTATCTTTGTCTTAAAAACATTAGGAGAATTTGGCAAAGTTCTATGTGCCAAAGTGAGTGGCACCCCACAAGCTAGCAATACAGAGCGGAACATGATATATGCAAGAAATGATGGGTGAGGTATGGGTGCCTTACCTTCTGATAAGACGGGAACATTATTTTTCTTTGTCTCAGGAGCTGGGGGTAAGAGCTAAGCACTTGGCCATAACCAAGATTCATATTTTTTGCAAGGGTTATCAAGGGAGCAGAGAAGCGTCAGAAATGTCAAAGACATGAATAAGATGAGGAGGAAGCAAAGAAATGGACAGAAACATCCTTAATAAAAGTGAAAATGATCACCAATGAATCAAGAAGTTCAAGCTCCCTCATGAACTAGTCAAACTGTCTTTCCTAACAACTAACCCAAACCACACCTGACACAGAACCACCGGGATATCTCTCAAGTACTTGCTTAGCAAGACTTATGAAACTGCCTGTTTAGATTTAGTGCACAAACAGTACAATCAATACAGTTAATAATTTGCAAGTGCAGACCAGAAATAATGCCAGGAGTCATTATAGTGTTTTGTCTACTCTGCTCACTTCCATGGAAGGTCGCTCAACAGCCAGTCATGCACGACTCACAAAATATTCATCCTGTGCGCTATTGTGATGATAACGACTTTTATTAGCGTTAGAGAATTACTTATGTTTTAATAATTTAACTTTTTTTTTCTTTGGTCATATTTATTCTTCGTCTTAAAAGCTAGCATTAAAATGTACATTAATGTTATGTATATTTTTTCTTCTCGCAGCACACATCTGCACATTACCTCCTTACTTGAGTACATTATAAAATGCAGGCCTCATATAAGTGGGAAAGCAGGCAACCTCCAGTTGTATTTCACATGTTAGTATGGTCGACATTTCATCGAATGATGTGATGGCCAACACAGTATTGCAGTAAGTGGAAACGTCTCTCTCTCTTTCTCTCTCACACACACACACACACACACACACACACACACACACACACACACACACACACACACACACAGTTACTCAGTGACCTCGATACCTCAAAGGCGATGGGTCCGGACAATATCTCCCCGTGGGTTCTTCGGGAAGGAGCTGAGGTACTGAGTGTGCCACTTACCACAATTTTCAACACATCCCTTGAAACTGGGCAGCTACCTGAGGTATGGAAGAAGGCCAATGTAGTCCCCATTTTTAAAAAAGGAGACAGAAAAGAGGCACTAAACTATAGACCGGTGTCACTTACATGTATAGTGTGCAAAGTCCTGGAGAAAATCATCAGGAAAAGAATGGTGGAACACCTTGAGCGGAACAGGATAATAAACACCAGACAGCATGGATTCCGGGAAGGCAAATCCTGTGTAACAAACCTCCTAGAGTTCTATGATAAAGTAACAGAGGTAAGGCAGGAGAGAGAAGGGTGGGTTGATTGCATTTTCCTGGACTGCAGGAAGGCCTTCGACACAGTTCCTCACATGAGATTAGTAAAGAAGTTGGAAGAACAAGCAGGTATAACAGGAAGGGCACTGAATGGATCAGGAATACCTCAAAGGGAGGCAACAACGGGTCATGGTGCGTGGTGAGGTATCACAGTGGGCGCCTGTGACGAGTGTGTACCGCAGGGTCAGTCCTAGGACCAGTGTTATTCCTGGTTTATGTAAATGACATGACGGATGGGATAGACTCAGAAGTGTCTCTATTCGCGGATGATGTGAAAATAATGAGGAGAATCACATCAGAAGAGGACCAGGCAGGGCTGCAAACAGACCTGGACAAGCTCGACATCTGGTCTAGCAGTTGGCTTCTCGAATTCAATCCTCCAAATGCAAAGTCATGAGGATCGGAGAAGGGCAAAGAAGACCGCTGACAGAGTACAAGCTAGGCGGACAAAGGCTACAAACCTCGGAAAAGGAGAAAGACCTTGGAGTGAGTATAACGCCTAGCACGTCTCCGGAGGCACACATCAACCAGATAACTGCGGCAGCATATGGGCGTCTGGCAAACCTTAGATTAGCGTTCCGTTACCTTAACAAGGAATCGTTCAAGACACTGTATACCGTGTACGTCAGGCCCATACTAGAATATGCAGCACCAGTCTGGAACCCACACCTGGTCAAGCACGTAAGGAAACTAGAGAAAGTGCAAAGGTTTGCGACAAGGTTAGTTCCACAACTCAGGGTCTGTCTTATGAAGAAAGGTTGAGGGAAATAGGACTAACAACACTGGAGGAAAGAAGGGTCAGAGGAGACATGATAACGACATACAAAATACTGGGGAATTGACAAGGTAGATAGTGACAGGTTGTTTCAGAGAGGGAACACAGAAACAAGGGGACACAACTGGAAGCTGAAGACTCAGATGAGTCAAAGGGATGTCAGGAAACATTTCTTCAGCCACAGAGTAGTCAGGAAGTGGAATGGACTAGAGAAAGATATAGTGGAGGCAGGAACCATACATAGTTTTAAGACAAGGTATGATAAAGCTCATGGAGCAGGGAGAGCAGAGACCCAGTAGCAGACAGCGAAGAGGCGGGGCCAGGAGCTGAGTCTCGACCCCTGCAACCACAATTAGGTGAGTACAATTAGGTGAGTACACACAACTAACCACCACCACCACCAAGAAGATTGTGAAAAGCTTTAAAGGGATCAATATGATATGGCCTCTTGGCAGGATAATTGGATGATGAGGTTTAATTCAAGTAAGTGCCCTGTGCTACGAATAGGGAAGGGAACGAGAGGCTCCCGTCGGTATTACAGACAAGATAGGGAGAGTAAAGAGGATGCACCAGAGTGTGAGAAAGATCTTGGGATTTTCATTCAGAATTTAAATTGAGCAGACAAGCAGGGGAATGGCCAGAGTAGTCAATACGTTTTTGGAAAAATTACCAGTATAAGACTCGTATTTATGAGAGAATCTTTAATATAATTATTATAAATTATTCTAATATAAATTATTAATTATTCAATAATATTATTATTATTATTATTATTATTATTATTATTATTATTATTATTATTATTAGTAGTAGTAGTAGTAGTAGTAATAGTAGTAGTAGTATTGCTTCAAATAATAATAATAAATACTTATGGTGTTATTTAACACAAGGAATTTTGGAGACTGAATCCTCTGTCCGCCATTGTGGTATGTGTCTGGTATCCAACGCTGAACTCTGAACTTGACAAACTGAAGTGAGTACCAACCTGCACAACTGGAATGGTGATCCTTTAGACGGTACAACTGGAATGGTGATCCACTTGGCTGTACAACTGGAATGGTGATCCACTTGGCGGCACAAATGGAATGGTGATCCACTCGGCGGTACAACTGGAATGGTGATCCACTTGGCTGTACAACTGGAATAGTGATCCACTTGGTGGTACAACTGGAATGGTGATCCACTTTGGCGGCACAACTGGAATGGTGGTCCACTTGGCGCCACAACTTGAACGGTGATCCACTTGGCGGCACAACTGGAATGGTGATCCACTTTGCGGAACATGCAGACTGACAATGCAGAATAAATAAGACTTATATGAAAATTTATATCTGTATTACCCACAACGTAACCCTCCCTCCCACATACTAGATATCTGTATTACCCACAACGTTACCCTCCCTCCCACATACTGGATATCTTTATTAACAACAACGTTATCCCCACAGAGTGGATACCTATATTAACCACGACGTTTTGCCCACACAATGACTTACTAAAGTCACTATGTAGGAGAAACGTTGTAATTAGTGAAGGTATCCAATAAAGGAGAATTGATAATTTTTTAATGCAGTTTTTAAATTTCTACAAATTCCTTCCCTTAAAAAATATAGACTTAATCCTTTTATGAATGACAAAATTCTGAATAAATTGATTTTGTTACAGTAAATATTTTTTAAAAGCTGGGATTTAGAAGACTGTAGAACACAAATATAAAATTATTGAAATAAAATGTTAAGGACGTATATTTTTAACAATAGAATATGTGATAGGTGGAATTTACTGTGTGTGTGTGTGTGCGCGCACGCGCGTGCGTACGTGCGTGCGTGTGTGTGAGTTACCATTTTGTCCAAGGCACATGTCGATTAGACACTAGGCCTGTCGTATATGCGTGCGTGTATGTGTGTACGTGTGTGTGTACGTTTTGTGTGACTGTACTCGCCTAGTTGTACTCACCTAGTTGTGGTTGCAGGGGTCAATTCAAAGCTCCTGGCCCCGCCTCTTCACTGGCCGCTACTGGGTCACTCTCCCTCAGCCATGAGCTTTATCATACCTCTGCTTAAAGCTATGTATAGAGCCTGCCTCCACTACATCGCTTCCTAAACTATTCCACTTCCCGACAACTCTGTGACTGAAGAAATACTTCCTAACATCTCTGTGATTCATCTGAGTCTTCAACTTCCAACTGTGTCCCCTTGTTGTTGTGTCCCATCTCTGGAACATTCTGTCTCTGTCCACTTTGTCAATTCCTCTCAGTATCTTATATGTTGTTATCATGTTCCCCCTATCTCTCCTGTCCTCCAGTGTCGTCAGGTCGATTTCCCTTAACCTCCCCTCGTAGGACATACCCCTTAGCTCCGGGACTAGTCTTGTTGGAAACCTTTGCACTTTCTCGAGCTTCTTCACATGCTTAGCTAGGTGTGGGTTCCAAACTGGTGCTGCATACTCCAGTATGGGCCTAACGTACACAGTGTACAGGGTCCTGAACGATTCTTTATTAAGATGTCGGAATGCTGTTCTTAGGTTTGCTAGGCGCCCATATGCTGCAGCAGTTATTTGGTTGATGTGCGCCTCAGGAGATGTTCCTGGTGTTATACTCACCCCAAGATCTTTTTCCTTGATTGAGGTTTGCAGTCTCTGGCCTCCTAGGCTGTACTCCGTCTACGGTCTTCTTTGCCCTTCCCCAATCTTCATGACTTTGCACTTGGTGGGGTTGAATTCCAGGAGCCAGTTGCTGGACCAGGCTTGCAGCCTGTCCAGATCCCTTTGTAGTTCTTACCTAGTGTCCCTGGTTCCAGCAATGTCCAGTGCTACTACACAACTGAAACTGGATTCGTCCAGCGATTGGTGCCACATAGTGGAAAGGTTTAACAGCAGAACAGCAGCAGAGTGACCTATTCTGAAGAACCGAGTGGTAGTCGAAAAACGCTGTCTTCTGTCATTAGTTTATTGTCTCAAGAATCGTGCCAGTGATTGATAGGAGTGACACTGTAGTTGCTAATTTCCGCTCAGGTATAGACCTGAGCGGAAATTAACAGGGACTACATTTACTTGTATCAACAAAGAAAATCATTTACAGTGCGCTAGGCAGTGATGATAGATGATAGTGGTGCTAGCTTGTCTGCACATTTACTCAGCAATCTTGGGCTCACTTTATCTGGGCTTACACCCTTTTCTTGGTTTAGGGATTTTAGGAGAAAATACACTTCATCCTGCCTTACTGTCACGACTACCAACTTTAACACAATTTTTGCTGCTAGCACAGGAAGTTCCCTTGCTGGATGAGTAACTTGCATTTCGGCAGCAAACTGTTCGGCAAAAAGGTCAGCTTTCTCCTAACTGCTGATAGAGACAGACCCATCGTTCCTGACCAAGGACCATCAGGTTTTGGACCCCAATCTACCTGAGCAGAAATTTCGTTTTGTGTGAGCCTCTTATCTAGAGATGAGCCAGTTTTGAACTTCTTCTACTGACCGACAGGCTTTCCTGTGCAGATTCCTGTTATAGATAGTACCTAGTACTTAGCTGTAGCGGCCTCTCGACAACGAAAGCCGAACCAAAGCTGATCTGAAAACTTCGTCACATACTACCGGTGAGAGATGTAATTTTTTTGAAGATTAAAGATATGTTTAGTGTAAGCATTCACTTGGTTATTAACGTCACCTTGAAGAAGAGCATTCCAATCGGAGACGGTGAGCTCAGATCAAAGGGTCGGCCAGTTTCCTCTTTCTCACAACCAAGTTGTGAGTGTTGATTCTTTACTCTCTCTCTTTCGTCCACACACACAAATTCTCCTAAGGCACAATCATAACCACTCATAAATATTGTTTCTAAGCACCTGCCTACATCCACCACACACAGCTTCCATCCCCATCCCTCAAGAGCAACCCAAAGCTCCAGTGTGACGTCACAGAGCTCACACAGACTCATAGCACCTACCTAGAGTACACCTACCCACATTCCCACATGCCCTCACAACACACCCGCCCACCCCACCACACGTCACTGGTAGTCAACTTGGTGCAGTTTATGTGGGTCGTAAACGTGAGCACCGGCTGATGGCTGGTTCACGGCATCTGTGGTGGGAGATGTCGGGTGTTGGGGAGGGATCTTGGGGAAGGGAAGGGGGTATAGATAGATAGAAGAGAGAGAGAGCATATGAAAGATAGTGAATATCTGCAGAGAAGAAAAATCTATTTATACCGAGATTAAGAACATTCAAGTATTATCAAATCGTGTAAGAGAAGATGATAGAAAAGCAGAAGGCTCTCTCGCCTATCTACATTCTCTCCGATTACTGAGGGGGGAATATGTAATATATCAATCTATACTGGAAAAATGGAGTGGAATTTACAGAATTGACGGGACTGGGTGGAAGACGTGAGCTACAAAATACTTCGAATAAGTTAATACTGTTTCTGTCATAAACTACTCTAGTTACTCCACAGTCACTCACAGAGCTGTGTGCACCAGTGATTCTACTCCTGGTTACCATCAGATCTGCTCTTACTATTACAGTCATCGACTTCAGATTATCCCGCATATTCACTCATTGAATATATTTGACGGCAGACATGGGGTTTAATGCGGGTTTAGTGAGTGTTGAACGCGGTAGCAAGTTTACTAGACACGATATCGCTCCTGTCCTCCCTCACTATACCCTATTCCTTGCTCATCACTATAACCTTTTATCAATCTTTACTTGCTTGTCCAGCTGATCCTTGAATCATTGTATTGTTTTCACGTTTTCGTATTTACAATATTAGCTGGTGCGCTATTCCATTCTGCTGTAAATATATAATAATAATAATAATAATAATATTTTTATTTACTACAAGTACATATAAAAGGAATACAGTCCCAGCTGACATCAGTGACATACTGCTATATAGAAAGCCCCTTGTTATGCAGAGCATTTCGGGCAAATTAGGTCAGTTTTGTCCCAGGATGCGACCCACACCAGTCGACTAACATCCAGGTACCCATTTTACTGATGGGTGAACATAGACAACCGGTGTAAGGAAACACGTCCGATGTTTCCACTCCTTCGCCGGGAATCGAACCCGGACCCTCACCGTGTGAAGCAAGAGCTCATGCCACCAGGCCACGGGGCACCGGGGCACCGGGGCACCGGGGCACCGGGGCACCGGGGCATGCGTTCATGTCGAATCTTCTGTCTTATTCCATTATTTCGAGGAATTTGCTCATTCAACACTTAAAATGGTTCTGAGAGAGAGAGAGAGAGAGAGAGAGAGAGAGAGAGAGAGAGAGAGAGAGAGAGAGAGAGAGCGAGAGAGCGAGAGGTACATATTTAATTAATCTGACGTTGGGAATGTTAAGCGTTCTAGTCCAAAGATGGTTTCGTCTTCATGTTTTCATAATATAGCGAAGAGGATTCTTATTTTTCGAGACAAGAGATTGACGCGCTGTCTTTATTTATTATTAATGCGTGTACTCACATAGTTGTGGTTGCAGGGGTCGATTCATAGCTCCTGGCCCCGCCTCTTCACTGGCCGCTACTGGGTCACTCTCCCTGCGCCATGAGCTTTATCATACCTCTTCTTAAAGCTATGAATGGATATTGCCTCCACTACATCGCTTCCCAAACTATTCCACTTCCTGACCACTCTGTGACTGAAGAAATACTTCCTAACATCCCTGTGATTTATCTGAGTCTTCAACTTCCAACCGTGTCCCTTTGTTGCTGTGTCCCATCTCTGGAACATTCTGTCCCTGTCCACCTTATCAATTCCTCTCAGTATTTTATATGTCGTTATCATGTCCCCCCTATCTCTCCTGTCCTCCAGTGTTGTCAGGTCGATTTCCCTTAACCTCTCCTCGTAGGACATACCCCTTAGCTCCGGGACTAGTCTTGTTGCAAACCTTTGCACTTTCTCTAGTTTCTTTACGTGCTTGGCTAGGTGTGGGTTCCAAACTGGTGCTGCATACTCCAATATGGGCCTAACGTACACAGTGTACAGGGTCCTGAACGGTTCCTTATTAAGATGTAGGAATGCTGTTCTTAGGTTTGCTAGGCGCCCGCATGCTGCAGCAATTACTTGGTTGATGTGCGCCTCAGGAGATGTGCCTGGTGTTTTACTCACCCCCAAGATCCTTTTCCTTGAGTGAGGTTTGTAGTCTCTGGCCCCCCTAGACTGTACTCCGTCTGTGGTATTCTTTGCCCTTCCCCAATCTTCATGACTTTGCACTTGGTGGGGTTGAACTCCAGGAGCCAGTTGCTGGACCAGGCATGCAGCCTGCCCAGATCCCTTTGTAGTTCTGCCTGGACCTCGCCCGATTAAATTCTTCTCATCAACTTCACATCATCTGCAAAAAGGACACTTCGGAGTCTATTCCTTCCGTCATGTCGTTCACAAATACCAGAAACAGCATCGGTTCCGGGACTGACCCCTGTGGAATCCCGCTCGTTGCAGGCGCCCACTCTGGCACCTCGCCACGTACCATGACTCGCTGTTTGTCTTCCTGATAGGTATTCCCTCATCCATTATAGTGCCTTCCCTGTTATCCCTGCCTGGTCCTCCAGCTTTTGCACTAATCTCTTGTGTGGAACTGTGTCAAACGCCTTCTTACAGTTCAAGAAAATGCAATCTACCCACCCCTGTTAGTTACCATTTTGTCCTAGGCACATGTCGATTAGACACTCTGTGTGTGTGTGTGTGTGTGTGTGTGTGTGTGTGTGTACTCACCTAGTTGTACTCACCTAGTTGTGGTTGCAGGGGTCGAGTCAAAGCTCCTGGCCCCGCCTCTTCACTGGCCGCTACTGGGTCACTCTCCCTGCGCCATGAGCTTTATCATACCTCTGCTTAAAGCTATGTATAGAGCCTGCCTCCACTACATCGCTTCCTAAACTATTCCACTTCCCGACAACTCTGTGACTGAAGAAATACTTCCTAACATCTCTGTGATTCATCTGAGTCTTCAACTTCCATCTGTGTCCCCTTGTTGTTGTGTCCCATCTCTGGAACATTCTGTCTCTGTCCACTTTGTCAATTCCTCTCAGTATCTTATATGTTGTTATCATGTCTCCCCTATCTCTCCTGTCCTCCGTGTGTGTGTGTGTGTGTGTGTGTGGGTGGGTGGGTGGGTAGGTGTGTTTGTGTGCGTGCTTGTGAGTGTGTGTTATTATTCATGTGTGTCTGTGGAAGGTGGAAAGGAGGAGTGGGTTCATAAAAATAAAAAATAAAAATAAGTTAGAGTTGTGAAGCAAGGTGCAAGGAATAGGAAGAAAGTGGTCGAGTTGATGAATGTTACCTGGGAGCAGGAAGTGGGACGTGGAAGTGCCAACTGGAGTTTTTTGGAAATGGAAAGAAGAAGAATATATAGAAAATGGAAAAAAATCTGGGAGTAGGAAATTGGTGTTTTTACGAAAATAAGATAGGAAGGCAGGGAGAGGGGGAAAAGGAAGAGTGAGAGAATTAGAAGAAAATTGAGAGAGAGGGGGAGAGAGAGAGAGAGAGAGAGAGAGAGAGAGAGAGAGAGAGAGAGAGAGAGAGAGAGAGAGAGAGAGAGAGAGAGAGAGAGAGAAGAGAGAGAATGGGAATATGTGCGTACTGCCATTTAAAACATGAATCACCAACTTGCAGGTATATTCGCCTCTGCTAGGGCAAACTATGACAGGGTTACATATCATTCTGAACTAACACATTTATGATGGTCTCTAGACAATCTAAACTTACTACAGAACGGGTGTGAGGATATGTTTAGATTAGGCAATCGGGGATTGCTTCCTAGGGACGTGAAATTGATTGTGCAGTTACTATGAAGATCCACCTGGTGAATCTATCACCCACTTATTGCACTAAGGTTAAAAGAGTCTGCACCTTACCTTATGTGTGCCATTCTAGTTTGAAATGGTGGACCAGGGTTTCACTGGGACAGAGTTTCGCTTTGCCAACAGCCTTATCAAGTTATGATTTGATAAAGATTGATCCGTAACGTGTCTTATCTTACCTTCTGCTCTCCTGGATATTTTGTTCCCATTGTTTCCACTTTCAGTGCTTAGGCGCATCTTGTACTTGCTCATCATCAAATGGTAAAGAATTCTTCACGAATCACCAGCGATTTTTCACGAATCCTTGGTCTCGCTTTTAAATATGCTTTATTCTTTGATTTCCTGCTCCTTTACCTCATCCCTGACGTCTTCATAGGATTCAGGGCCTCATATTGTACTACAGCTGTTTCATGAGACAGGCAGTCATCGGAAGTTATCCTTCTCGGGGATATCTCTTGATCAGTCATCATTCATTCATTTTTTGACTCGCATATGGATTAAGCTAACAAGAGTTAAGTCAGCTTGCCAAATGAAAACACTGGCCCAAACTTCACTTTATTTAATTTTAATTGCATTCCTACAAATTACCTATAATTAAATCAGTGGTTTAATTTGAACCTGAACGTCGTCATAAGATTCGTCTCCTAAATGAGAATTGTTTGTATATTGTTCCTGCCACGGTATTGTAACTTTTATTCATTAACTATAATTGATTTGTTTAAAGGACTAGGCTTTTAAAAAATGTTGAGGGAGGATACTAAACTCTTAGATTCGAAATAAGAAACCTGTGGCATATCAGTGATCAATTTCTAGGGTTCATCTAACCCCACAGCCCTGCTTGAGGCTAAAATTTCTATTTGGATACTTTATTGGTCACCCAGGCTGTTGCTGCTAGCAGCCAGGTAGCGTACATAAGTCATCCCATACAGGCCCATTGCTGACCCAACTTTACCTTAGCCTAACCTCGAGAGATTAACAAATGTGCATAAGCCACTTTTATTTTTGGGAGTAAAGTATTCTTGATGTTAGTGTGCAGGTGAAATGCCATCTTAATGACAGAGGTGCAGTCAATTAACCACCTAAGAAACAACTTAGGGTCTATTCTTTTCTCAGATGTTCTTAAGATTTGATCACACTATATACATTTTACTTTTGTCTATCATTTGCTACCTTTTTTCTTAAGATTTCCCTTAACAATGTTTTTTTAATATAACAGAAATATTCTTTGTCTTCCCTGTGTCTTTGTTTTCGTTTAACACTATAAATAAAACTATTATTATTACTTTGAGGAATGGCAATGTGATACTATGTTATTTACTCTACTTCATACCTGTTGAGCCCAGTTGGGAAAACATGGCTGAAATGTAAATTCAGATAACAGCCACGATTACAACATGTGGGATATAAGTCCTTAGCTTCAACTGTATACCAGTGAGCCTCACCTCAGTTGTGAGAAAACAGCTTGAAAGATATAATTTGATCAATGAATCTCAGCACGATTTCACAACGCATTATTCTTGTCCTACGAATCTGATAACCTTTTTCATTAAGATATTCGAGGCTGTAGACCAAAATAAAGTATGCGATATAGTGTATATGGATTTCAGTAAGGCTTCTGATAAAGTTCCACACAGGATACAGATTAAGAAAGTAGCGGTACATAGAACAGGAGGAGAAATTATCTCCTGGGTCGAGGCATGGCTGACTGAAAAGCAAACGAGAGTTTGCATTAATAGGACAAAAATCAGAATACGGGCACATTGGAAGTGGTGTGTCACACGGGACAGCGTTGGGACCTTTGCTGTGCAGTTCGCAATCTACATAAATGACATAGATGAGGGCATAAATAGTGACATTAGAAAGTTTGCCGATGAAAATAAAATAGGCCGTCCAATAATTTCTGTTGAGGACACAAAGTTGCAGGATGGCCTGGATAGGTTGAAATGGTAAGAAAAGTGTAGGGAAAATAACTAATGTACTTATAATCTAAATTATGTAGATCTTAGTGTAAGTGAATGCAAAAAAAAAAAGGAACTATGGTAGGTCGAACTTTAAATATAAGACAACAGTACATAAATGTTTGCAGAAAAGATTATAGAATTTTTGTCTCCATATCAAGGAGTATTAATAATAGAAGTCCTGAAATGTATATCTTTGATTAGGTGTCATTTAGTCGTAATGAGGTACTGTTATTGAATGAACTGAAGGATAGACCCAGCCGTGGCGCTCCTACGCTTTACCTCTTACGACTTATCTTGTGTTAATGGATTATATAGCTTTAAGTGGAATGATAATAGTTGTACCATGAAAGCTTCTGGGAATGTATGATTCTTGTAGGACTGTATGGTCCCATGGGTTAGAGCGTCATGGAATTTTCGCTCACCATGAGGCGAGCTAAAACAACACGGGTTCGTTCCCCGGGCTAGTCGCAGCGTTGTTATTGATTAAATACCCTCGTTCGTGGTTACAATACTATACATACCGCTTGTGGAGGTTAGTACACCAAACGGGGAGTAGAATGAAATTAGTTCTGAGGCATCCACACCATCGTATGTCCTCGGATCACGGTACAACAACTAGCTCTGCTGGTTGTGTGATTCTTGTAGGATTGTATGGTCCAGTGGGTTAGAACGTCGTGAATTTTCGCTCACCATAACGCGGGCTAAAACAACATATATATATATATGTATATATATATATATATATATATATATATATATATATATATATATATATATATATATATATATATATATAGATAGATAGATAGATATAAGTTTTACATGAAAATTCTAACCTGACGATGATACACAGCCATCACCAGGCTTCTAAAATTTTGGTGAAACCTGCATGGACTAACATTCAAAGCATGATATTATTTTGCAAGGTGTGTCGTCTACAAATTGGGTCTGGAGAACGAGCAAGTAGGCTCAAGCAACGTAACTACACTGCCTCAGATTATAATTAGGCCGGTAAGTGGATTCATTTATTTTCAAAGTTTTCCAGAGTCTAAACCTAGCGACCAGGACGATAATAAGATCTGATATTCTCCCTAGGACTTTATTCTCCCCTGCACTTTATTCTCTCCAACAATATATACCTCCAGCACTACATTCTTCCCGGCACAATATTCTCCTTGTCATAATATTTTCCCAGGACCATAGTATTCTTCCCTGAGCATCTGTAAACACACGCGTGAATTATCTATCTTTCATCATTCAGAATTGGTACTAATTAACTTTAATGGGAGTATTAGTGGAGAAGAAATATGACGGAATATTTTTAGATAATTTTTATGGAGGATAACAAATTATCAGCGATAAACACAGAATACCTTCTCTTAAGAAACTCAAGCAGAACCATTTGAACGTACACTTTAATATATATATATATATATATATATATATATATATATATATATATATATATATATATATATACACACACACACACAACACACATTCAGAGAGACCGCAGCTGGTGTCAACCTACGCTGTCCTGTTCTGAGAAAAACTTACCCTCAGTCCTTCAGTTGCTGCCTTGCAACATTACATAGCTCCTGATGATGCAGTGAGAAGTGTGAAAGTACTTGACCTAAAGATTTCCACCCTCTGTGACTTATCTTGCATTAAGGTTGCTTGTCTGCGATTGTTGCATATATATATATATATATATATATATATATATATATATATATATATATATATATATATATATATATATGATGGGGTCCACCTCTGGTACAAATTGTGGGACCCATAGCCTCGGAGAAGTGGATAAAAAGGCTTCAAAGAAGAATATTTGGATTTCTTCCTGAAGCCATTTGAATATTCCACTTCCCCTACCACCCCATCTTCTTTTTTTTTACCAATAGGTATATTTTATTACATAATATGGTACAAAAGATTTAAAAGATACATTGTTGATATAAAGATGGCATATACAGTACACGAGGTGTAGAGATACATGTCTAGTACATATTGTTACATGTTTGTCACTGATTATAATGCGAAAATTTCATCCAGCTCTTCCGAGCTGAGGCGCTCGCCAATAAATATATATATATATATATATATATATATATATATATATATATATATATATAGTCCATCACGGTATATTGACCAGGGCAGGAATCCTTGGCTCACTGTGATGGAACATCGTGATGCATTTGTCAGACGATCAACCTCCTAACTTCCTGACTGAGAATTCAATTCTGTACTATAAAGACGTGAGCGATGATCATGCACACTTCACCATGGAAGGACATTCACAGGGACTTTGTGAGTCGTTTTATACCCTGGAAATTCTTCACTAGAGCTTTGTCACGTTAAAGAAAGATTTAGCGATGCAACTTGACTTTTATCTTGCAAACTCGATATCGCCATGAACGGCGAAACTTTTTTCATATTCTTTACTGGCTTTACAGACTGTCCGATGTATAGCCAAATCCAATTTCCCCATTTGAAGCATCTGGAAATGCTGCCAAAACTCAATCTCTCTTTGAGGACTGTTATGTTGTAAGAATAAGTTCATTTGTTTTATTTAGAAAGCACTTAAAATGTTTTGTTATTCAGTGCTTGAAACATATACCGTTTCTAAGGTTATCAAATTTACAATTATCAGTATGAGCCTTTTACTGTGAGGACCAATTCTCTCCAACTACATTAATAATCGTCATAAAACAAGTGAAACTAATCGAATTCAATTTTTCAAATCCCATAATCCATATCTACAGTTCGTTTCCTGTCAAAGACCATAAGTGTCAATAAATTTAAACGCAATGAACAAAATATCCAAAGCATTTATGTCGGAAGAGAAACAGGATTCATATTTAGTACCCTAGGCGCCTACCCCTAGGTACAAACCGCTCAAACCGTACCACGGCGTTAAGGATACCTATCATCGTGAAAAAGTTTACCGAGGCACTTGCCTTAATGCTTTGTGAGGAGGTTCTTGATCCAAGAAATTGAAGCTATCCTCCCCTTTTTTGGATCAAACCTGATTAATTTCCCTTTTACAGGCGCTGTATGACCCCTTATTATTTAACATTTCTTCATAAATGCTTGCTCGCGCCTCACTTTCCTTAACCAAGATTGTCCTAGAAAAACCAGTTCCACGCAGCAATATCTTTTATTATTCATGTAGAAAGGTTAAATACATCAAAGTCATACATCACTGTAATTCTTATGCATGAGAAAATATTCTCGCCATTTAAACCAAAGAAAATTCTGGGTTCCTCGCCTATGGACTGTACCAGGGAGAGGATAGTCACTCCCCCGCATTCCCATGTAAGGATGACAGCATCGTGGGGTTGAGAGTAACAACCGTCAAAGCTAAACTAAAGCAATCACCTGCCATTATCTGATAGCCAAATATTTTTGTGATCAATGACGAAAAAAGCGACAAAGCAGGAAAGAAGCGCTGTGCTCAAGAGGAAAAACAAAATAAAATGAAAACAAAGTTGGACAAAACAGAGTGTGGAAATGGGCAGACGAAGAAAGTGTTGTCTCGTCCAGAAACTACAATGTGAACAAGCAGCAAGGATATTCAATATTCGCCTAATTGATCGCCTCTCGGCCTCTAAGCTTCCTCAACGTTAAATTAGGCCTAAAGCTTCCATTGAATGAATCCTCTCATGCCTTTCCCAACCCTTGTTCTACACCGTATCCTACTCTCACCATACCACTCCTGGCGGGGCCAGGAACTGAGTCTCGGCCCCTGCAGCCACAAATAGATGAGTACACACACACAAATAACACGCTAAACTCTTCTCGTATTCATGCAGTGTTATCCCATAAAGACAAAACCGTATATGTATTAATAAGCACAATACTGATATATATATATATATATATATATATATATATATATATATATATATATATATATATATATATATATATATATATACATGTATATACATGTATATATATTGTGTGGAGGAATGTGCTCCTACGATAACATGGACTGTATGTGTTGCTAATACTTAGCTTATTGATGAATCCAAGATGTCGCAGCCATCCCCAACACCTTCACAGAGGATACATCCATGGCCTCATTCTCCACAGGGCTGTATGGTAAAAACATCAGGTGGTTATAATATATTGCCCCAAAGGAGCGTATGCTCATATCGTCAGTCATTAACTCTAGACTGATTTAACACTCACGTGTTTGGACTTAAAAGTCCACGCATAACCGCCGTCAATAGGTAAATTTTGATGCTCTTGACATACAAGAACTGCGCAGTCCCCTGCCTGACAAGAACACAAAAACATACCTTGCTTGTGTAACGTGAGCGATGGTGTTGACTCCACCATATACGGCGGAAATGCTGTCTTGATTGTAGAATGCCGCTGATGAGTCACTGTCTTGTTTCGATGGAGTTCACTTGCGATTGTCTCTACGTTTGTCTTCTAGCAGTAATAAGAAGCTGCGCACACTTCTGAATATACCGCGATGTTATTCATTAAACGCGCTGGAACAGAGTTCTTATCCGATTTCCCGACGTTAGTGGAGATTAAATTAGAATAACGGATGCGTACGACTAATGTCTTTGTTAGGTTAAACCCTTCGTCGCCGTATGACCCGTTCGGAGGACGAATTCAATCTAACCTCGTGCAGCCTCGTGGTGCCTCGTGGTGCCTCGTGGTGCCTCGTGGGGCCTCGTGGGGCTTGTATCGCTGACATCAGCACAAGTTCAACAATTGCTACATGCTGCTACAAGTGGCAATAAAAATGCTTGTGTTCTCTAAATACTTTGATCACTGGAACACATGATTGTATTGTTTTAAGTGTAGAAACTAATACAGCAGTTTACTATACTTTCCTGTTACGGCAAAGAGTTACATTTATCTCAAATGTCTATTAACTCACATATACACTCGCTGCTACTTGGTCAGACAACACGTGACACACTGTGGTCAGTACATCTGGTCTGTGTTAATTTGTTTTTGCACCCAGACACGCCTCGTCTGGCTCTTTCTAAGGGCGGAAAGGGTGAGGGCCCTTAAGAAGGGTAGAAAAGGCGCATACCCCCCTCCTTTGGAAAATTTTCTCCACATATTGTGCCGAATAGGTAAAACTGGTCAATTAACAAGAACTCGTTTAAAATTAAGTCCTTTCTAAAAAATTCTCTTGTACTTTTAAAGATATATTTTTTCATTTATGTTAATGTAAAAATTAATAATTTTGTACCAAAAGAACCTTAGAAAACTTACTTAACCTTATTATAACAAGTGCAATTAAATTTAGATTAATCCAACTAAATATATTATAGATAAGTTTTCAATAATTTAGTAAACAAATACAATGAAATATTTTTTTTCGTTAGGTTAAGAATGATTTTTGCGAAATTATTGCATACACAAATTTTCGCTTGTCTTATTCGGCAAGAAGAGCGTTGCTATTTAAGCCAAAATCGCAAATTTTACCAGGGAAGCTAAACCAGACATTGAAAAAGCAGACAGCACACATGATGCAATATTCCCTTATGGGAATTAAATAATGAGAAAATATTAGAGGGAGGGACAGCCCTTCTGGTGAAAATGAACAAGATATCTAACAAAAATTTAAGCAAATTACAGTAGATTCACTTACTACAGTAACAAGGAAAGCGAATTAATGCTAACAATGATCTACGACCCACAAGCAACCTAAACAAAATTCACCCAGACAGTAATAAAATTACTGACTTGTTTTGAATTTTCCACAAAATCTCACGATAGCTCAGAAAAAAAAAGGACTAATCCTTAATCCCAAGCAGCTCCACAATATGTAAATAAAAGCAGGTGTATCGCAACTTATTTGGCTTGTGCTTCTCGCAGTCTTTACCACCTCAATATTTCATATTCTCTTCTGTTTCTCGATATTCCAAACTACTTTATTCGCACTGCTAAACTTTTACTTCCGTTCGTTACATTATTATATGAAAAGCCACAGATGTCGTCTGATGATCTGGATTTTGGCCAGAGAGGCGCAAACCTGTTATTTACAGCTGAAAGACTTGTCTTACGAGCTCTCAGGAATGTCCAGATGAGACCAGGTTACCCTGCATGGAAAGCTAGTCATCCGAGGCTTGAGGATGGGTTGTACTCCCAGCTATATTGCCTTCTCTCTAGTAGGTTTCACGTGGAGTGTGTGTGTGTGTGTTGTGTGTGTTGTGTGTGTGTGTGTTGTGTGTGTATGTTGTGTGTGTGTGGGGGGGGATCTTGCGTGACTATTTCCATGCATAAACTTCACGTCTTGATTAGTGCTTTTCATGTTCTGTCTGACTGTGCTATTGTTGAATTGCTTTATTTGTTGCTTTGACATTTTTTCCCTTTTTCAACACCTCCTTCCCTAGAAGTCTGCTGCTACTGCTACATATATGACTACATCATTTCTTATATTTTTGTTTACTCATCTGTATACATCCATGTTTATGCTTGTGTTTGTAGGCATCGTTGCGTATATTTACGTAACACCCGAATCCTTCTATTAGTTTAAAAGTGTGCGTGCGGATAAACGTGCGTGCGTCTAAACGTGCGTGCGTCTAAACGTGCGTGCGGACAAGCAAGCATTCGGACGAATGTTCATGCCACTCTTCAATTTGGTCAAAGTAATGTTTCAGCTTAACAAGAAATTAAGATTACTTACAAGACGCCGTTTATGCGGTGTTGTTGTTACTCATTATTGGTCATTCAGTGCCTGGGAAATGGGAGCCAATCAAATTATGACCTTGGATGGGAAGGGTAACTCAAATTTCTTGACTGAAGAACCTTTTACTAGTTTGGGGCTTAAGGCCCTTTATCGTTAATTACGGGGTACGATTAATAAAAATTTACACCAATTCAAAATGCCAACGAAATTCAATATAAAATTTTCATTAAAATTTATTAAATTAATTAAAAATTTAAAGTTTTACTGCAGTTAATAAAACTCAGTGCATTAATGATATTACATTTCGTAGCTTACTTTAATACTGAGCAATGGAAACTTATCTAGAAAGCCGGATAAACAAGCACTGGACAGTGTGTGTTTATATCAACACCTGACACCATAGACTGGCTTCAAGAGGTGTCATGCATATGTGCAGAATATTAGAATTAAAATGCCACAAAAATGTGTTCAAAAGGATAAAATTTATATAATGCAACACATTACGTTTTAGCTACATTAAATAAAATATTGTTTAATAAGAAAAGAAAACCATCAACACTTGTTTTCTTTCTGTGTTTACTCTAGATTACAATAAATTGGAATATGCAAGTAGTATGAAATTACTTCTCACAAGTTACTGTATAATGGGATACATGACAACTATTATCAAGGAACCCTCCTTGAAAGAAGTGAAATATGAAAATTGCAGTTAAAAATATTAACAATGCGTTATCACTGAATCACCTCAATCCTAGCACATCAAAGACAGATAGAACATGATAAATAAAACGACGTTTTATTGAGCAAGAGGTTTATCAAGCTTTCACTGAATGAAACTTTGTTTAAATAAAGGTTTGTTCTGTCTACATGTCTTTGATTTTTCTACTTGTCAGTGTACTGTCTTACTCTTATATTTCAATAAATAGGTGAGATGCGTTGTACCCGTATTGGTCATAATACCTGGGGAAGGGGAGTCAATCAAGCTTGATCCAAAGGAAGGGAAGGGAGCTCTAATTTTCTGGACTGTGAGCCCTCACCAGCATCAAAGACACACCATCTAGGACAACAATTTTGCAGAAATTGTGTATATTTTGTGGAATTCCTTTTGAAGATTTTCTGGATCTTATATTCTTAAGCCTCTAAGAATTGTGTTGCCTCAGTGGAGTGATTGTGGTAGGAGAAGTGATGTATTAAACCACCGTACGTGTAGGATGGTTGTTAGTGAAATGATGTACAGAGGCATAAGCCAGAGAAGGTTTCTGCAGAACCTGGAATTTGAGTCCATCGTCAGCTGATTACCATGCCCAGAAATCAGAGGTAGCAATATACTTCTCATTCAATTTTGAGCGTGACACTGGAGGCAATTTTTTTTTTTAAATCTGTTACAAAGATTACTGTGTCCTTTCCTTTAGCCACTGGCAAAAGATGTCATCATAGTTCCTAAACAATGATTACAGAAAAATTCAAATTTAATTTCGAAAAATCTCGGGTTGCACTGACCAGCGTGAGAGGAATATGAATTTAGTCTTGTCCTGGAACCCGACTATGATTTTGTAATGCATATGCTCTTATTATTATTATTATTTATTATTATTATTATTATTATTATTATTATTATTATTATTATTATTATTATTATTATTATTATTATTATATACAATAAGAATTGCTAAACCCGTAAGGATCATACAGCGCCTGATGAATGAGGAGTAATCAGGTTTGTTTCGAGAAAGGGGAGAAATGTTCCATTCTTAGTGTCTCAGAGTGGGTCTCAGATAGTTTGTATATTTCATGGAAACCAATACACTGTAACTGCTTCTTTAACAAAGTTAAGGTACGAACAGATGTCTTCTTCGAGGGGCCAGGCCGAGGTTTGGCAGACGGTAACTCGACACCGCCACCAGCCTTGAAACGCTGCACCCAGTTCCTCACTGAACGCTCACACACACTAACATTAATGCTCCACTATGATTTGAGCTATAGTTTCAGGTGTTAAAGACATCCTTTTACTCATAATCAAACATGTATAGCCCCAAAACCAAAGGGAACACTGAACAAAACATGGGGTGGATGAGAGACAAAAGTGCAACAATTCCTACCTCTCACCACGGCAACCAGATGAGCAATGAGAAGTCACTGTGAGGTGTGGTATCAGGCCGTGATGTCATGCTAACGGCTGCTACCCAGCAGAATGCACTGACGAAAAAAGACCCCCTGTATGGTAGGCCTTTGATTTTCATCACAGCATTATGCTGGGGCGCTCACGCGGCATAATGCCGTGACGAGCACTATATATAGTATCCAGTGAGAAAAGTATTTTCTCAAATCACATAACCTGTTATAAGCGGCTAGAAAACGCTTGGGGCTGGCTATTATATCTTCTAAATTCATTCTTGACATCTCAGAAACTCTCCTACCCCATATGGGAAGTAGAGGGATGGTGGTGGTGTGGGGTTGGCACCGACCGTTGACCACATTCTGAGAGAAACAGCGGCCAGTGACACACCAGCACTGCGCTACTCTGAGAACACTCCCGGTGCTTTAGTTGTTCTCTTGCAACACTGCATAGCTACTGATGACGCACTGAGAAGTGTGAAAGTACTTGAGCTAAAGATTTCCACCCCCGTGGCTTTATATATATATATATATATATATATATATATATATATATATATATATATATATATATATATATATATCACGTTCTCTTGGTTCCTCTCTCTTCTTTCTTCATTTCTTAACAAACATATTAATAATATTTGATATTAAAATAAGAGTAAAAATAATAAAATTATTTAGCAAGTTAAAATTAATACATTATTATTATAGTAATCATCTCTCCCATTATTAGGAGCAGCATTATTTTAATGAATTTCATAAAATTTATGTTCCTTGTTTAGAGAAAAAATTGATTCACTCCATGAGTTAGGGTAACACAGATTTTTCACTAGCACACTTGATCCAGTCTTGCACTAAATTTATAAGACTTATTCTCGCATCCTCTACTGCCCCTTGTAGTTTAGCGAGACTCGCTCCTCGCAGCAGCGTCTGAATATTTCACTGCGTGTGATCAAAAATTCTCTCGGTGTGTTTAATCTGCGCCAGGTCTCTCCTTGGCCTGCGAGTATTTAGTCGACCCTTAGGATAGAGACAGAGGTCTCGGGAAACTCACAGGGGAGGAGAAGGCAAACGAGGTGCCGAAGGTAGTTGTTTCCCAGTACTCTGAAAAAGCGGTAAGTCTTGTGTTTCAGTCGTGGAGGACTGTGCCTTCACCCTCCTTGAGCCGATTGACCCATATGGGTTGAGCCGAACTCGTGCGGGTCATTCAACGCCTGGTATGGTAGAGGCTTAGTTCTCCGTTATTTATCCTGATTCCCTTTAGAACAAAAAGTAGAGGGTGATGAGATGATTAACTGAATAATGAGAGGGATAATGATGGTGGAGAATACTTCAGAGTAACACGACCGGAGTATTTTTCCACTAACCCACAAGCAGCGAATGAAAAACTGGAAGTCGTTTCGGGTAATTTTGGATCATTATCAAGTCGTGAAATGAAAAGACCCATTTCAGGAAGATTTTTATTAGCACAACGTCTCACTCTGCCACGACTTAATAAAAGCTGTGTCTCAAGGGAGGATTCTTAATGCTGGTGAGGGGCTTTTGATCTGGGGAATTGAACCTGTGCTCCAATTCCTCGAATTGAACATGAATGCCTTCCATTCCCCTCCTTTCCTCCCAAGTAGCTCTATGATCCCTACGGGTTTAGCGCTCCGTCCATGAATGTAATTTATAATAATTATATCGGTCCTGGAGGTAGGAGTCCATCAATCTTTTCAAGATTGATGGATTGATTACATCAACTCAAAGCTGAGGGACTGATTACCTCAAACTACTCCTGTTCTTCACCATTCTCCTTTGTATGGACTGATGAAGCCACTGTGTGGCGAAACGTTTCCTCATTAAAGATACCCAAGTTCTGCACACGTGTCTAATTTATCAGTTTTTGAACTGTACTGTCAGCACGTCTCCGGCGAGACAGTGATTGAGTGAATGATGATTTTTTTTTTTTTTTTGGTCACCAGGCATCGATGGGAAACGGCCGATATAGTAATAAAAAAAATAATATCGGTCGAAGTGTGACATTTGGATTAGAGTCGAGGAGTGTTAATTAAGGTTCAGGTTGGAGCAAAATGTTGTCCAGTTGTCACTGGTCGGATACTTATGAGGAAGAGGAGGAGGAAGAGGAGGAGGAAGAGGAGGAAGAGGAGGAATAGGAAAAGGAGGAGGAAGAGGAAGAGGAGGAAGAGGAAGAGGAGGAGGAGGAGGAGGAGGAGGAGGAGGAGGAGGAGGAGGAGGAAGAGGAGGAGGAAGAGGAGGAGGAAGAGGAAGAGGAGGAATAGGAAAAGGAGGAGGAAGAGGAAGAGGAGGAGGAGGAGGAGGAGGAGGAGGAGGAGGAGGAAGAGGAGGAGGAAGAGGAGGAGAAAGAGGAGGAGGAGGAAGAGGAGGAATAGGAAAAGGAGGAATAGGAAAAGGAGGAGGAAGAGGAGGAGGAGGAGGAGGAAGAGGAGGAGGAGGAAGCAATAAAAAAAATTCTGATAACTACTAAAGGTTTCCCTCGGGGATACCTGAAAAAATTCTGGCAACCACTTTGAAGTCTTCCCTCGAGAACACCTAATAATAATAATAATAATAATAATAATAATAATAATAATAATAATAATAATGAGATATATTCCGATCTTTACCTAAACTAACCTGATTCTCCTCTAAATTTCAATTTTAATGAATCCTCGTGATGGTTCAGTTTATTCACAAATGGTTAATATTTTTAATTACAAATTAGCAAATCAGACGAATTCTCTAAAATCATGGGTTATTAATGACTCATAAGAAAATTCGAGTAACATTGATTAAATAAAAATAAAGTATTCTTGGAGGGTTTCAACTTAGTATTCTTGGAGACTTCCATTTCAACATTTATCGAGGCTTTTACGGTTCTTGGTGGGTTTGAATTCAGTGTTCTTAGAGGTTTCCATTTATTATTATATCTTACCTGGGTAGTCTAATTCTTGGTATTCTTGGGGTACTTAGTATCTGTCTATTTCAATTTTGAGGCTTTTCGTATCTTGAGGTTTTCAGTTTCTTGGTATCTTTTATATCTTGGAGGTATCTATTTCAGTATTCTTGGTATATTTAGTTTCTTAGAGGTATCTTTTCAGTATTCTGAGGTATCTTGTATTGAGCTCAGTTTAGTGTTCTTGGTTTCTTTTGGTACTCCTAGAGGTATCTCTTTTACTATTCTTGGAGGCTTCTAATTTAGTATCCCTAGAGGTTTCCATTTTGATATTCTTGGAGGCGTGTATTTTAGTATTCTTGGAGGCTTCCATTTCAGCATTCTTAGAGGCTTCCAGTTTAGTATTATCTACCTGAAGATACAAGTTAGCAACTCCAATTCTAGGACCAGCATATTCTCACACTAATAGAAATAAACATTCAGAATTCACTATTTCCTATTTTATCTAGGCCATCTTGATGCTAGTCTTCCTGACGTTACTTTTTGTAATCAACCAATGTAATCTAACGTGATTTTAATTAAGTGAATTTAAAATGGAGCAAATAGCATTTGAAGATAAATAGGAAGCGTGTTGAAATTGGAGGGAGCAGCAAGTCAATAATTTACGTTTTAAGAAGAAAATTGTTTGTTAGAGCTAGAAAAAAGACAATCTGTAGTCAAAATTTTCGAGACAGTGTACAGAAAATATGAAACGATTTTAATATAGTAATAATGTACTACTTAGTTTTACTCTTGCGTTACTCTTCTACGTTCGTATTCCTCTCTTCATTTGTCTATTCCAATTCTCCTAATACTTTTTTTTTATCTTCTTCATCCTCATGCTCTAACTACTACTATTATTATTTCTTTTGCAATTGCTATTATCAAGTACTACTATAACTGCAACTGCTGTTTAACCTTCTCCGTCTCCACTGATTTATTCTCTATTTACTCCTACTCATCCTCCGTATCTCCTCCTCCTGCTTCTACTTGGCCAATCCCTCTTTTCATTCTACTTTAACAGCACTTTTCCCACATTCTCCTCCTCCTTATCTCCCTCATTTTCCCTCACCTTCTCCTCCTCCTTATCTCCCTCATTTTCCCTCACCTTCTCCTCTTCTTCATTATATTTAACCCTTTTCTTGTCTCTCCTTCGCTTCCTCTTTTTCCCGATTCTCCTTCACCCCTTCTTACCCTCATTCTCCTTCATCTCCTCTTTTCCCCCCTCACACTCTTTCACCTTTGACACACCTTCTTGACCTCCTTGTCCTCATTCTCCTTCGCTGCCTCATCTTCCTCCTCCTCATCTAACCCGCTTGCCTCAGGCAGGAGTCCAGAAGTTCCGGGAGGTGGGATTTAAGGTTAATAACTCAGGATTTTAGACTTTTTGCTAGACTGTCTTCTTCACTAAGACTTCCCTCCGCCTCCTGCTGCTTCCTTCTTATTAACTTTTACAGCTTCCCTTGATTCCTCTTTACCCGGCTTTAATTTTTATCTATTTGCCTTTTCTTAATCTTTAGGCTAAAGAGAGTTTGCAGAGCAAGTCAGTTCGGATGAAATTTCGTTTCAGTGTTGAGATTTATGAAGTTGTGATGATTTTTTAAGGGTTCTCCGAATTATGGGCAAGTTGTGAATTTTTCTAGCCGCGGTATTGAGGATTTATTCTTCAGTAATGGTCAACACTGCGCGAAACGTAGTCACGGTAAAGCCTTGTGCTACAAACTGTCTCTCTTCACTATACTTCCCAGCACCGTTTGCCAGTAAAATCTTTTCCTAATCTCCCTGTCATTATTATACACTCTTTTCTACCATACATATCCTGTTATATAATTTATTGTCTCTCTCTCTCTCTCTCTCTCTCTCTCTCTCTCTCTCTCTCTCTCTTCTCTCATCTCTCATATATATATATATATATATATATATATATATATATATATATATATATATATATATATATCATATAATATCCAGTGAAAGGTCCTTGGTCCAAGGAAATGGAGCTACTCTCCCGTTCCGTGGATCAGTTTCACACTGCCTCATATTCCCCAGGTGCTGTATGACATCTACGGGTTTAGAACTTCCCAATAAATCTCATAAAATTTCCTCTTCATCTCTCGTGTCTTGTTACACTCGTGTTTAATGTTTTCATCTTGGACTTAATTTCTTTCCCCACTCACCGTATTGCAGCGCTTCTTTCTGTTTCATTCCACATGTTTCTTGTTACTGGGGTCAGGAAACTCTTGTCCTGTTTCCTGATAAACCTTACCTAAACTAACCTTTCCTCCTAACTCCATCCTTTTTTTTTCCTTCTCAATTTTGCTACACTGTTTTCTTAATTATTTCTTAAATACTAAGTCGTCAGTTTTTGTTTTCTTCTATTATTTCGTAAACACTCCGTCCTCACTTTTATATATCAACCATTTTTTCTATTTTTGCTCAACCTGACTTAACGTACAACTATGCTAACGTAATCCTCTTATTAAACTTAACCTAATCCAGCAGAACTTAATCTTTTTCTTTATACTCTATTTAATCTCACCTAGTTTAACCAAACTTAACATCATGTTACTAAGCTTAACGTAAGTAAATCTAACTTAAATTCCATTCCCTCTACCTATTCTAACTTAACCTAATACAAACTAACTTTTGTACCCCACCTAACCTAACCAAACCTAATCTAAACTAACAAAGCCTTTCTACGTTAACCTTCTTGTTATTCCATCTTCTGCTTTCTCTAATCTTTTTCTTTCACCATTTTATTCAAGTGCATTTTTCATTCTTCACTATCCTTACATCTCTTTTCCCTAAGATGAGAGGATGAAACACTTTTTCTTTCCTCACCTGCTTCCCACGTCTTCTTTCACCAATATTACTGCCCCCACACTCCCGTCTCCCACATTCCCCTCCCACTTACACACCACTACCCCCAACACACCCTTTTCCTCAAATTTCTTATCCATCATTTCCCTTTCTATCACTCTCCTTTCCATCATTCCCCTCTCCATCACTCTCCTCTCCATCACTCCCCTCTCCATCACTCCCTCTCCATCACTCCTTCTCCATTACTCCCTTCTCCATTACTCCCCTCTCCATCACTCTCTCTTCATCATTCCCATCTTCATCACTCCCCTCTCCATCACACCCTTCTTTATCACTCAGCTTTAGTATGGCCACGAAATTCTTCCTTCACACCTGGCTAACTAGAGTCAATATCTCTCCTGAAAAAATCTAAGTATTTGGAAGGACTAAATCAAATCTCAAAATATATTGATTGTTTGAACTCTACCGATGGTCTCTCAGCAATTTCGGTGGAGGCAGTGGATAGGGAAGGGGTGGGAAGTAGACGATAGGGGTTGATGGAAACTGTTGGAGGGTAGGGGTGAGTGAATGTTAATGGATAACGGAGGAGGTGATTGGTGGCATTGTGGTAGTAGTGGGTGAAAACTAGAACAGGGGAGTTGGATTAAGAAAAAAGGTGGAGGAGACTTGTGCATAGAGGGAAGGATTACACTGGTCAACAGCCAAAATGCTTCCGAGACCAGAGTAGCAATTTCCAACTAATTTTAGGTCACTGATATAAAGGTTGGTTAGGAAAGGTAGTGAGGAATGAGGGGAAAGGGGAGAAGTGTCCTGTAAGATACGAGAGAGAGAGAGAGCGTGTGGCAGAAGCTATGACATGATAGAGTGGTGCGGATTCCTTGGTTACCAGGTCTGAAATGAGAGAAGAATAGCAATGTTTGTTGAGCCACACGACTGTAAGGCAAGACAGCTCATGTAGTCCTGATGGAGCTTAATTGGACGTTGCGTTGCTGAAGAACCTCCGGCTTCTACCCTTTGTGTTTGTGAGGCGTGAAGACCGACAAGGAGCTGGTGCTTGTGGAGCCGGTGGATGAACTGGTTGTGGGCGGATGAATAGGAACGAGATGTGTCTAGTGGCAGGTGGTGTTTTAACCGGTTGTGGAAGAATAGTCTAGCACCAGCAGCTGGTAGATTAACTGATTTTGGGAGGTGGAATCTTGCAATAGGTTGTTGATGAAAGAGCTGTTAGCGGAGAGTTTTTTAGAAACTAGTAGAGTCAGGCTGTTTTCATGTTAGTTTTCAAGTTGGTTGACATAAAATAATTAATTTTGAGCGAATTCCTTCTCATAATGGCTTTCGAATGCAAGAAAGAACTAACGAATGAACCAAAGCATTTGCTAAGAAGTTAGTTATACCTAAGCAAGCCCACCGACACAAAGTTTGAATTCAATCAGAAAAGGCGTTATCTAGTAATTGATCTGAATCTAATAATTCCACCTGCACAGGTCAATAATGCCATGAATTTTTCCTTAGTTACAGCACAGCATTCAAAATTTGAAGTCTATCAGACTTCAAATTTTGTGTTATGACTGAAACAAACAGTAAAAATTGGATGAAGAATATGCAATAAAAAAAAAGATAAAACTTCAGGCCATTACTTAAATGTCACACTTCGCGGATAATAATAATAATAATAATAATAATAATAATAATAAACAGAAATATAACCAAATATAAAGTTTATCCACAAAATCCACGAATTTAGTGTCATTTATCTCAAATATACATGAAATGTTCAAATACTTCATCTACAATTACACAGCAAAAATTTCTAGCTAAGTATGCCAACTTAGGCTTCTGTAAAGACCCCATTAATACTATGCAAATAGGACGTTGAGAGCCTGTCTTTGAACTTAAGTGCCTCTGTAATATAACGACTGCCTCCCACAGGATGGGTATGGAGCGCATAATAAAGCTACTAAATTAATCGTCAAAATAATGTTTCCTTTTTTTTTCTATTAGTTCGTGATCCGATATCATATTATTCACTTTGTCATAGTTACGAGTTATTGACTATATCAACACAGCACATCAAAAGTGACTTTTAAGACAGATTTTATGCAGTAACTCCACAGTCACCAAATTATTAAGTGATTTTTTTTTGTACATCTGAGTTAGTCATCCACCCTAAAACCCTATAGGTAACATGCAGATATTGAGAAGTGCTTAATATTACAAAATTACAAATTAGGGAAATTTTGAAATTTAAGTTCATTATCGATTTTATACAAGTTTTGTTTGATTTTACATGGTCAACTTTAACCAACATTTTCTCAGTAACCAAAAGGCTTTTTGTAATTATTCAAAGCTTTACAGAAAATTTATGCCATATATATTATATTTTTTTTACTTCGAAGATCATTAATTAGTGATTTATCACTATATAACTAAATCTATCAAATATAAGGGCTCACAATTGAAAAGTTTCACAGTAATACTATTCCTCCATACTGCTTGTAAGACCATGGGAAGCACATAAAATTTAACATGTGTATCATCTATATTTTAACATTAAAGTGCAAAAATGTTAATGTCAGTATCTCAGTGTTATATATGTATATATCTCAGTGCATATATGTTTCACTGACTTATGGATTATTAATACATTATATTTCAGTTTATTCGCTGTCGATTCTCTTTAACAGGTCGACAGTCAAGTTCACTTCAACGTTTTCCTCAAGTGTGCCATTGATTAGAGATTTACAAGTGAGTGCACACACTTGCTAGACATTAGCTGCAGCTCGGCATTTCATGCTAAATAATCTTCGCATTCATTCTATAGCAAGATTGTTATTGTCTGTGGTTCAGCCACATTGGGACTGGCACAACAGTTTAATTCACTAGGCTGCATCAGCTCCACACTGCAGCGTGATAGTTCGCACGGGCATGCATGTGAAGAGTGCCATTGCATGGTGGAAGCAAGCTGGATATCACCTCTCAACGGTTCACACAAGAGAATGGCAGCGGACGTCATTGACCTTGTGGGTGGGAAATGAGGATAAATGCATTTAGCAAACTCCCCCAGCTTCAAATAGGCATAAGAATGGAGGAACACTGCAGCAGGCCTAATGGCCCATACAAGGCAAGTCCTGATCAAAACCACCCATTCCACCCACGGATTTGCCTACATTTTCCCAACGCTACCCAAAAGGGAAGTCGTAGTTACTAAGGGGTGATGCAAGGTTTCTAGGTCTGTAGTCAGTTATAGTAATAAGATTCGTCCACATCACTGGTTATGCATTCCATGTTTCACCGAGATTTTTTAAGTCCTCCGGGCAGCCATTGCTTTCCTTCTAAAGTTTCAGCGCATTCAGCTTTCTAGGCCCAACGAGAGCACTGTCATAACCAGTGAAGGCTGTGACATACACGTTTGTGTCCTACATATCTTCTGGCTACAATGCTCCTGTAGATTCAACCTCCTTGTGGCAGGATGTTCTTTTTTGTCGAAGCTTTCGCTGGCTGACACGAAAAGTATTCATACCCAATACTAGTCTAGAACTGAGGTCAGTCAGAGGCGCCATAATCGGTTTGACAAACAGTTGTCTTCCTTGTACACATAAGCAGTTCACTTTACGAAGGTTTATCTGCAGCCTCATATTTTGCGTCAGTAGCATTATTGTCTCTTTCTTTCCCCATCACCTACATTTCTATCTGTGGCAACATCCTTTGTGTACAGACGGCAGCAAGACCTGTGATAGTGGCCTTCAGCAGCTACTAGTTTCCTGCTGACAATTTTCCTGATTTTCTCATCTCTTTGTTCGGTGCACTGATTTGTTTACTCACTGAACATACATTTTGACTCAAACTGTGATGTGGGCCTTTCAGTAGACCATAAAGTGACAATAACTTACTCAGAAAAATGATATGAATTTCCTATTAAATCTGTAGGCAAAAACTCAGTAAAATACAATATCATTGTTTATATTGACTTTCGGATCACCTTCATGACCATTTTCCAACCGAGGCAAGAGACTCAAACAGCCACATAGCACACAAAAGTTTAACATATATAAATAAGGAAAGGTTATCATGTTTAATATAACTCATTATATGGACAGTACAAACAAATTGCTGCCTGAGAGATTTTACCCTCTCGGATGGTCCCAACATCTTCTTTGGCCCTTCAGCTATATTCATGTGCCGTAGTCTCTCTCTCTCTCTCTCGTTACCCACATTATACGAGGTCCTGGAGGAGTTATTGCCACTACTGCTCGTAATACACATAATGAACGTCAAAAACAGCAACACTAAATTTAATTGCAAAAGCACTTTTTCACGTAGGTGGGTTTTATAGTAACCAGTAGTAGAAAACACACCAAGATGAACATAAACTCTCTTAAAATGCAAAATAAATATATCAGTATCACATGTCGAAATATGATGAATCGTACAATTGCTAAGACGTTGTGTAGTTTTAAAAATAGGTTGGATAAATACACGAGTGGGTGTGGGTGGGTGTGAGTTGGACCTGACTAGCTTGTGATACTAGGTCAGATGCTGTGCTCCTCCCTTAAGTGAATGTGACTGATCTGACTAGGTCAAGGCATTGGCTTAAGGTGGTTGGAGAATTGGACCTGCCTCTCATGGGCCAGTAGACCTGCTGCAGTGTTCCTTCTTTCTTATGTTCTTATTGAGGATTTTTCTGAATTTAAAGCAAAATCCAGACTCTTGACACAAAGCTTGCTGCCCCTTCTTTGAATAATACTTAATTACCGCATATTCTCCAAGTGTTGTTTGATCCTTGTGGAGTTAGCGCCTTCCCATGACTATTGAATGAATGAAAGCCGTTCTGATCGACAATACTTAAAATAACTATGACACTCTGGAAAGAAAAAATAATTTTTAGATCCATAAACTACATATACTGGTTCTTCGTGTGAATGACTTTGCTACGTGCAAAAACTACAGCACTATTCAAGTAATACGGATGCACAAGATGAATGCTGTATGTATAAAATATCAGCGTTGCTTCAAGGGGAAGGCGTCATCATGGGTGATGGTGGTTGTTCCATCCCAGGTAGAGAGTGCACAGACCCCAGCACCTGTGAGTGCCAACAGCCAAGATTACATACATAATGTAATCTGTCCCTTGCCATCTTGTTAGCAGGGGAAGATGCTGCTGCGAAGAGGTGGCGACGCCAGCAGCAGTACCTCCGTCACCGTCAAAAGCATTGCTACTATCACTTATACCACCACTACCACTACTACTACTACCACCAGTACCTCCCGTCACCGTCCCAAACATTGCTACTACCACCTATACCGCCACTACCACTACTACCTCCGTCACCCTCACAAGTATTGCTAATAAAACCTCTACCACAACCATCAGCAGCAGACAGTACCCCGTCACAACCACCGCTTTTATCACCTCTGTCATAACCACCAGCAGCGGAACCTGCATCATGACCATCATTACCACTACTGTCACAACCATCACTACTGCCATCACAACCACCGCAACTAACAGCAGTAGTTTCATCGTACACACCACTACTGCAGCTCCCACTACTGCCACTGCCATCACGATCACCACTGCCATCACGATCACCACTGCCATCATATTATCCCTGATTCCTCACCAACAATAATAACAACTAAATAATAAAAATAATTACTTTGACTAAGCTATGACAATAATAATACAAACCAACTTTAATATGCCATATTTGCGACGATTCGACAAATTAACCGATATATTACAGGTATAATTGTGTACTTACTACTACTGCAACTATTTCTACTACTGATGCTATTATTTCCTCTCGCTCTCTCTCTAGTAGTTCCTTTTAACTCTTGAATAATTAAAATAGGTTTAGTGCTGTGAATATA
This sequence comes from Cherax destructor, assembly GCA_009830355.1. NCBI lineage: Eukaryota > Metazoa > Arthropoda > Malacostraca > Decapoda > Parastacidae > Cherax > Cherax destructor. The sequence goes on along the minus strand of WNWK01006034.1, from coordinate 43,356 downwards.
TCACTGTTACTTCTACTACTATTACTACCGATACTACTATTACAACTACTATTACTGCTACTACCACTATTGCTACTATTGCTATCGCTTTTTCTACTACTGTTACTACTATGACTACTACTATTTTTGCTACTACTACTATCATTACTACTGCTATTTATACTACTGCTATTATTACCACTGCTACTACTTCTGCTATTACTATTGCTGATACTACCACTAAAGCTGTTACTACTACAACAACTACTGCAACTATTACAAAGTTAGCACTAACATTTTCTATAACCAAACAAGGACCTTAATTTATCATCACCTCTAACAGAAAACGTCACCAATATAATTTCTGGAAATACTTTATATACATGTTGCTAGTTCGGAAATCTGCCCCTTCCCTTCGAGTCCCAGTTTTTGGAGGACACTCGTAGTGATTTTAATGTGTATTTAGGTACAGTTACACATAAGTATACTTATCAGAGTACATATAAAATAAACAATAACTTTAAAACACTTGAAATTTTAGAAAGTTTCCAGACATAATGGAGAGATGTGTAGCTCACAGAGAATGTAAACAAACTGGGTGGCGCAAGGTGATCGTATTAGAGTCAGGTGGGGGAGCCGTATAGCGAGTTTTGGTCACAAATTGAAATGTCCGTATTAGCGGAAAGCCTTAAGACAAAACGCCGTAAAGCGGGGCCCTATTGTATCATGAAAACTAGAAGTCCAGGAAGGATATTTTAAAGCAGTGTTTGTTACCTTACTTGTTCATAAATTAGAAAGCAAAGAGCTGTACTCTTTCTGGAATGCAAAACGCTGAAGAGGCTTCCGCTTCCTTTGTACACCCGTACGGCAAAACGGCAGTTCTGATACATTATTTTCATGGAAAAGTGTTAAACCCGCATGAGTCATACATTGCCTGGGAAATGGGATGCTAGCAGGTTTAATTCAACTAAGGTACACTCAAATTCCTTGGATGAAGACCCTTCTGAATCAACTCACCTCCATGTAGATTTGTCCAAGGCGACACCGCCTACGACTGCTTCACCTCACCTGTCTGCAGTATATAAGCCACTTCCCGTATATGTTGTATTCAATCAAGATTGATGGACTGATAACACGACTCTAGGTGGAGAGACTGATTACCTCAAACTCCTTCTGATCTTCACCATTTTTCTTTGTATTGGACTGATGAAGCCACTGTGGGGCGAAACGTTTCTACAATAAAGATAGTACCTAAGTGTTGCACGCGTGTCTAATTAACCAACTCGCCACCCATAGTGCAAGGCTGTAGTACCTACCTAGTTGGCTGCTGAACACACTCCACTCACCTGACTATTGAGACTAACGCAGGTAATCTGCGATGATAATTTACATGATAATGGAGCTTGCAGACACCCGGTCCACATTTCCGGCGAAACACGACTGTTTTACCCAGCTCGCTGTAGTAATTTCTAATGTGCGAATATTATCTTCGTGTTTCTTTCTCGCTCTCTGCAAATGAAGTTGCGCCCTTCTGGCACTCGCGAAAGTTCTCCAGTTGTCTTTATTATTATTATTATTATTATTATTATTATTATTATTATTATTAAGCAAGTCGCTTAGATTTTCGAACATTTCAAAATTATAGATTACAATTTCTAATGAAAATATTAACACATTTTCGAAATCATTCGCTGAAGGTCAGGATGAAAATTACTTAAAATAAATGACCTTTTCTTCATCTTCCCCTTCAAGATGGAGGAAAGGATGGAGGGGGAGGGGGAGCCTTGACGCCGGTGAAGGTCTTTGTGATTCATGAAACTCTATCTTCCGTTTAGGTCAAACCTGACTTGCGCTTCCCCACGAATATAATAAAAATTTGCCCTTCCTCCACCGCAACAATGAAAGTCTAGCTTACATTTTTTTTCTTAATGAAATTAGTGAAAGAAAAGTGCTTTGTAGTTCATGTTTGCTTGTTCTCTTAGAGTTGAAGGCGGAGTGTTGATAATCCTGGGGCCACATACTGCTTATCATGGGCGCACTGAGTCGATATTAATAACAGGTTTGTAGAGTATGAAGTTTCCAGGATAATTAAAGTTTATAAGCAGACTGAGGCGAGATTATCCTAGATAGAACACAGGGTTGTATTTACAACACCTTCCCTCAGACGGTAGGTAGTCTAGGATCTGGTCCCTTTTTTTTGTGTCTCTTCCTGATAAGTAGCTATCTTGGTGTAATGTTATTCCCTTGTTTTGACTCTCTTCTCTCTCTCTCTCTCTCTCTCTCTCTCTCTCTCTCTCTCTCTCTCTCTCTCTCTCTCACAACACGAGAACCCGCTAAAATATAAGTGTGAAACACAAGAAGAATCAATCTACATACTCAACTCAAAAGTCTTCATGTGTATATTGACACAAATTGCAGTTATATGAAGCATTATTTCGACAAGCTTTTTTCATCCCCATAGAGAAAGGAGATTACATAGGCTCAGTAACTGTTTTCTGAATTTTATTGAAAGATACAAAATCAGTTGACAAATGGACACTGGAGAAAATCTGACCGATCCCTGAAAAAAAAATGAGAAACAGAGAAAACCCATCAAATTATTGGATGGTTTTGCAACCCATTGATGCTGAACGTCAATTTCCTAATGTGGCGGCCATCTTTAATTTCTTAACACTTCGTGCACGTTTTTACAAAGCTAATATCTTCAAGTTAGGTAACAACATGTGGGTAGTAATGTATAACAACATGTGAGTAATAACATGTGGGTAATAGCATGTGAATAGTAATATGTAGTAATATGTGTGTAACAACTTGTGGGTAATATGTGGGTAACACCATGTGGGAAATAACATGTGGGTAGCACCATGAGGGAAACACGTGGATAACAAAAGGTGGATAGCATGTTGGTAATATGTGGGTAGCAACAAGTGTGTAATAGTGTGTGTGTGTGTGTGTAACATGTGGGTAATAACATGTGGGAAACGACATGTAGGTGATAACATATGAGTAACAACATGTAACAACATGTGGGTAATAACATGGGTAACACCATGTGGGTAATAACATGGGTAACACCATGTGGGTAATAACATGGGTAACACCATGTGGGTAATAACATTGGTAACACCATGTGGGTAATAACATGGGTAACACCATGTGGGTAATAACATGGGTAACACCATGTGGGTAATAACATGTGGGTAGTAATATGTGTGTAACAACATGTGAGTAATAACATGTGGTTAAGAACATGTGATTATGTGGGTAACAATACATAGGTAACATGTGAGTAACATATGAATAACAACAGGTGGGTAACATGTGGGTAATAACATGTGGATAACATGTGGGTAACAACAAGTGGGTAACAACATGCGTGGGTAACAACATGTGGGTAACATCATGTGGGTGACAACATGTGGGTAACATCATGTGGGTGACAAAATGCGTGGGTGACATGTGGGTAACAACATGCGTGGGTGACATGTGGGTAACAACATTAGGATAACAAGATACTAAGTTCAGAATAAGTCATAATATAACGGCTAAAAGAAACCACTACTAACGATTCCTACAAGAAATCCTAGACAACGTTTCGCTCGGCTCTGGACAGCATCTATACAAGTGTCCATGACGGGCCAAAACGTGGCTTCACGTTTTCCCTCCTAATTGTGGATTAGTTTTGAGGCTCAAATAACGAACAAATTAGTTTTAGCCTAGAAAAAAAAAATGTAAGGTGACAGAGGCGACAAAGCAAAACCTTTATTTAGACGTTTCGCTCAAGAGTGAGCTTTATCGAGCTATAAAGCTCACTCTTGAGCAAACTCTAACGATCCTGCTGTATTATTATGACTGCAGAAATAATGCAAATGGACGGGAGACAACATTTATCTGGAGTTAAAAAGAAAACAAGTCTTTGGTAAGAGTGCCTCATAGCAGACTAATCCGGAAATTGCACAATTTGCCCCGATTGTATCTTATCTATATTAATGACCAGCCAGAAAGATTAAGGAATTATGTAAATATCACTGTAGAGACAAAGTTTCAAGCAAAAAAAAAAAAAAAAATCTGTATGATTGCCAGTAACTACAATGGGGATTTGGATAGATTAAGAACATGTAGCAAGTAATGGCGGAATTTAATGTAGACATATGTGATGTGTTACTGGTTTATTGAGCTAAAAGACTCTCTACGTTACGAGGGTCGTTAAAGCAACATGTGGCCTATAAATTACCAGTCAAGAACACTAATGACTAAAACAGGGATTAAGGATAATTCTCAACCAGTATAGGCAGAGAACTCTCATTGTATATAACCTGGTTCATCATATGATGAATGCTCGCATCAATAAACATTTGTCCTGTTTCCTGACAAATCTTATCTAACCTAACTCTGTGATAAAGATGAAAATAAGCACAGAAACTACGAAGATTTTAGATAAGATAAAATCTTTACAACTGTCTTGCAAATATGAGCAATGAAGACTAATGAAAAGAGGTTGAGAAAAAGAGATATGATAACCACACATAAATTGCACTGCCTAAATACCTTCTGCTCGTTCCTTTAAGTAAAATACACCAGCTCTGAAAGTCGCAGAAAAAAAGGCACGCACTATTTCTTTAAAGGTGTTGTCGAATAGAAGGAGCTTCAAGAGGAGGCTTAATGAGAAAAACTATTTCAAAATATATTAATAATTATGACAATTGAACAAAAAGGAAAACAGGACATCACGAGGTTTGCTCTACTCTTGTTACTGCAAATAAAAACTGATGCAATAGACACACACACACAAAAAAAAAAAAACTCTGCCTCTTTTAACTTGATGGAATCAACCACAGACGGTGCACGATGATCAAGCCAAGTTTGGCTGAGACACCGTGTAGTCAACACTCTCATCCAAACTGCCCAATTTGCTCGTATCCTGATGCGCTTCTGGACACGATTACCACACAAGAAACTCTGAGAATTTAGTTTTCAATTACAACAATAATAACAGTAAAAACATACTACTACTACTACTAATAATAATAATAAATAATAAATCCCAAAATCAATCTTCCTTTGCAATTTTTTTTATTCTAATTGCAGATAATCACAATAATAATATTAACAACAACGACAATAATAATAATAATAATAATAATAATAATAATAATAATAATAATAATAATAGCAGTCAATCACTATATCTTAGTAAGAAAAGCAAATTGAAATAAATGGAGAAAAATTTACACAACTAATTTATATAGTATCTAACTAAAAATACTAAGTGCAATTTTTATCTGAAAGCCATTTCTTAATATTTTTATAGTAACTAGCTGTATAACCTGTGGTTGCTATCTATTTGATTATAATAATAATAATAATAATAATAATAATTTATAGCAACTGTAAAACAAACACTGAACTCGGGTGAAATGCAATAGCATGGGAACTTTAAAGGTTACTTGACTATGTGATACTATAAAGTTTCGCAGCCTTAAATCTTGTAAACTTCCGTAGCATTAGAAGATTGCGAAGCTCAGTTGGAGTGTGAATTTTTTGAGGCTCCATAGCAGGGTGGTCTTGAGAGGTTCCATAGATATGTGATCTTGCAAGACCATACGCCAGAGTGATCTTGCAAGGCTCCCATGGTAGAGTGAGCTTTCTAGGCGCCATAGGTATGTTATCTTGTAAGGTTTCATGGGGTGAGATTGAGTGTGTGTGTGTGTACTCACCTAGTTGTACTTACCTAGTTGTGGTTGCAGGGGTCGATTCATAGCTCCTGGCCCCGCCTCTTCACTAGTCGCTACTAGGTCACTCTTCCTGCTCCATGAGCTTTATCATACCTCGTGTGTGTGTGTGTGTGTGGAGAGAGAGAGAGAGAGAGAGAGAGAGTGAGCGGGAAGGGGGGTTGAGTGAGGATTCTGCCGCATACGTTTGAAATTTTCAGGGGAGAAATGGATGGAAAAGAAAAAGTGTGAACGACGAGAGATTTTGGAGGATATGCCAAAAAAAGAGAAAAAAAACGGAAGAGGCTCAAGCGAGAATGAATGCCATGCTGAGAATACTAGCAAAACAAGAGTCAAGTATAGTAAGAATGTTAAGCCAGGAATAACAGAGGAAAAAATGTTAGACACCGGAAAGGGGAGAAAGAAAAGAGAAGGTTCTACAAGAGGAAAGTGGAGTGAAAGAGGGGAAAGGATGAGAGGGTAAAGAAAAAGACAAAGAAAAACGAGAGAACGAGGAAGTAAGAGTGGAATTCACGAAAAATACAAGAACCTGAGTCCAATCTTGCTGGACCTGTTATTTCAGAAGATTCTTCAACGCTAGAGAGCTGTGAGTGGTTTTACTGTTATGGTCAAGAACATTGTTCTAAGTGTTTTCCACTTTATGCAACATAACAACCAGCCAGAAGCTAATTATTGCACCACAACACAGGCAGCTGTCAGCAGTTTCACTCTGATTATATCTTTCTCACGGATTCAAACCATCAGCAGTCACTCATTAGATCACTTGTGATAAATTACCAGCGAAATGATTATCACATGTTGATCAAATTAAATTACTAGACGAGAGCGCTGGTTCTCACATGACATCAATTTTCTCTTTGTATTCTATGTGCATTTTGCTGATAATTACATTATGCTACACAATCGAACCCTCAGAGACAGAGAAACAGAAGAGTTGATGAGCTTTGTATATTTCGGCTTGCACTATGCAGCTCGACCTTTCTGTATAAATTATTCTGTATAGCTCATTCTAGTAAGTTAGGTTTTTCGATTTGTGCAGAGGTACTGTCCTCGAGTTCTAATTAAGGACAACTTTAATATATTAACTTATTCTCTCCTACACTTTTTAGTTCGCTGAAAACAGTCTTTTTTATTTCCGTGTGAGGTCCTGTGTGCCACTAACCAGTGAGCATTGCATTTTTGTTCTGACCAAATTAGGCATGAATCAATACATTATAATAAGAGTATTACAAATTAAAGATATTTGCTGGTTTAACACTTGAAGACGCTCTTGTTACTCGTCGAGGACCACAAGGAAGAAGGAGAGAGAAAGAGAGGGAAAAAAAGAGAGACGTGGGGAGGAGATAGGGGGAGGAAAGGAAAGAGGATGAGGATGGGGAGAGGATAAGAGGGGAGGGGAGGCTCAGACGCAGAACCTTGTGTTCATATGGCCAAAAATTTCTATTCCTCATTGACCATTCCAACAGATGGAGAGCAAATATTAACTCCCAAAGCCAGGCTGTGGGAGAATGAAAACAAGACAGCCCTAAACTGAGAACTTCCATTACACAGAATGGAACGCCTCACTCCATGGCGTTGTTCACAGCCAAGTATATATCTTCACCACTCACATCCTTATTACATTCTTTATCGCCAATAGGTAATCAAATCTTCAGACTAGTATTCGTTCGGCTATCACTGCTGTGACGACCCTTTTGAACACTACTAAGCTGAACATGACGCAAAAGGAATCATTACAGACTAGCCATTGAGGGAGCAGAGCAAGTTCATCGCTGGAGTCTTTCTAGGTCGAGGAATATTCGCTATCAAACAAAATTCGACATTCAAATTAACAGTGAGGCTGTCGTAACTAGGTATGACTAGCATATCTGCAAAGACTTTACGCTACCAGATGTATGTTTCATAGTCGTCGTAATACAAAAAAGGTTATCTCCTTTATCTTCCCAGCATACCATAGCGACTTTCCTCTAACAAATGTGAATACTAGTTGTATACGCACTAATTTACACGGCGAAGAAAAATAATGAGGTATAGAGGAATAATAAGACATGGCTTTTCTAAATAAAAGATTGCTTTTTCTAAATAAAAGATTGCTTTTCTAAATAAAAGATTGCTTTTTCTTCATTCACTGTCATCGGCAGAATGCCATTCGAATCCACAGATACAGTCTTCATATGTCCACACACACACACACACACACACACACACATATATACACAAACAAACAAACAAACAATCCCACAGGTTACATGAATTTCTCACACCAAAATCGCAAGGTATAATTATTGGCGGCTGCTAGGCGTGCCTGGTAGCCTGCAGGCAACGCCACGAATGCCTGAAGCATCAACGCTCATATTTGGTAAGCCGGGATCAGTGTCTCATTAGTGTAACTTTGGTGCAGATTCGCCATCACTAGCTGTAATTGACAGCTTCTCTTAATCCGAAATTACGATAAACGAAATGGCTTCATTGCGAAGTTGCTCAGTTCGTGGAATATCTAAGCGTGATTAACAATATCTTTGAGATATAATTCGTTGTTTAATGAGCACCAGATAGATTAAAAATGTGTTATAATCTTCAAAGATCATATTAACACGCATTTCATGTAAACAATTACTTGCACTTTGAGCAACAGGAAAATAATGTTGGAGAACAAGAAAGGTGTGCTTACCTCCCAGACATGTTATTATAATACCAATGGCCCAAACTAGAAGTAAAAATTGCCCTTCCTTTGTTATTAAGACCAATTTAACCTTCTTAACTCCAATAAAAAGCATTGAATTAAGCCTCTGTCACATTTTCCTCCTGGTAAATGACAGGGTGCCGAACATTGCCTCAATAACCGTTGATATGATGGACTCATCAGCAAGCGAAAAGACAGGAGTGCGCTCGTCCTGACGAGAGGAAACGGTAAATACAGCCGGGTATAAGCAAAGTACAGCCCATTCTTGCACCACGAATGATATACGTGCAGATTTAAACGCTGCCTGATTTCTTTCTGTGCCACCTTTTCAAACATAACACTGCAAGTTTTAATTATTTTACTTATTTATGGTTAAATATGTAATTTTTATAGGCTTATATGATTTGATCATATCTATGGTAAGGAAATGAGATCTTCCTTAGTATTTTACACCATTTATACTCCACTCTGCTTAGTTCGATTGAGTTCTGAACATTGAATACTCTTAATTCACTCTTAATCATTTTATATTTAGGGAAATGATGGGGAAAATCATATCATATCTTAATCATTCTTTATTAATTCACTCTTAATCATTCTTTATTAATTCACTCTTAATCATTTTATATTAAATCATTCTTAATCATTCTTTATTAATTCACTCTTAATCATTCTTTATTAATTCACTCTTAATCATTTCATATTTAGGGAAATAATGGGGAAAATCATATCCAAAAATATGTGAGGACTAATGATTTATTACACTAAAAGGAAAACATGGAGAATCTTCAATTACCGGAAGAGTACCACATAGACTAGGTACTTGGAAGGGAATAATATCACCATATGAGGAGGTATTCTCCATGGGGAAGTGGAACAGAATTCTTTCTCAGTAAGCCATGTGTGTCGTAAAAGACGACTGAAATGCCGGGAGCAATGGGCTAGTAACCCCTTCTCCTGTATACGTTACTAAATTCAAAAAAGAGAAACTTTCGTTTTTCTTTTTAGGTCACCCTTCCTCTGTGGGATACGGCCTATTCGTTGAAAAAAAAGAGGGATATTACAGTAATTTATTGCACAACTATGAGAAGCAAATATGTAAAATTTACCTGTGAAAGGTATGCTTACTATTAGCTAGTAGTCTCCTACAGTTTACTTAAAAGCCTCCACTTCGTCAGTTGGTCCAACCTTGGCCCAGGTCCAGCCACCTTCTGTCTCCCTCTTTACCTGGATTCTTAAACACCGGTTTCAGAAGCAGATGTAGCGAGACTATCGACCACCAGCCATCTCGGTGGTTGAGTATTCAGTGTCTCTCCTTACTACATGGAGGCTGAATCCTGTCTCTCTTGTGAATATGTAATGACAAATATACATATACGTATACACATCCATGAGCATTAATGAAGTCCTAGTAAAGAATTCTTACTGAGAAATTCACCAGGCAATGAAAGGCTCCAGATTAAAACACAAACTCACGTTTTGCACATACCAATTAAAGTGGTAGGTAACTTACGTGTGTTCATGTGTCTCTATATTCTTGTCCATGAAATCAAAATGTTACACTATATTGAAACTACATGAAATGTAAGACAGTAAGTGGGTGTTAACTTTCGACCCACTGGACATAAAAAAATTATTGTATTCACTAGGAAGCGCTAAACCCGCAGGAATCATACAGAATTTCTGGAATACGGGGTTATCAGGCTTTATCCACGAGTGGTGATACCTGGAGTATACCTGGAGAGAGTTTCGGGGATCAAAACCCCCGTCATTAGGCCTTACGGTGGATCAGGGTATGATCAAACAGGCAGTTACTACTGGCCGCACTCAAACCGACGTACGAACTACGGTCCGGCTGGCCAGGTACTGATTTTAGGTGCCTGTCCAGCGCCTTCTTGAAAACAGCCAGGGATCTATTGGTAATCCCCTTTATGTATGCTGGGAGGCAAGTGAACAGTCTTGGGCCCCTGACACTTACTGCGTACTCGTGGCGCCCCTGCTTTTCATTGGGGATGTGTTGCATCTCCTGCCGAGTCTTTTGCTTTCATAGGGAGTGACTTTCGTGTGCAGATTTGGGACTAGTCCCTCTAAGATTTTCTAAGTGTATATTATCATGTATCTTTCTCGTCTGCGTTCTAGGGAATACAAATCAAGGGATCAAGGGATTTCAACCGTTCCCAGTAATTTAAGGTGCTCTATCGTACTTATACATGCCGTGAAAGTTCTCTGTAGATTCTCTAGGTCTGCAATTTCGCCTGCCTTGAAATGAACCGTTAGTGTACAGCAATATTACAGCATAGAGAAAGCAAGCTATTTGAAGAGAATCATCATGGGCTTGGCATCCCTAGTTTTGAAGGTTCTCATATCCATCCTATCATTTTCCTAGAAGATGCGGTAGATACATTGTTGTGATCTTTGAAAGTGAGATCCTCTGACATTATGACTCCTAGGTCCTTCACATTAGTTTTTCGCAATATAGTGTGGTTGGAATTTGTTTGATACTCAGATGCAGATTTAATTTCGAAGTTTTTCAATATCGGGATAAGTAGTCCAGTTCCTTGGATCAAATGCTCATTATCTGATCAAGAAACCCCCTTTGAATGAAGGATGTAGAGAAAACCATAATATTTACGTTTTAAATTTAGCAAAACAGGAGCCCCGTCATATTTGGGCTTCTGTAAAAATATGGAAATGTCAAACATTTTTTGATTAGAGTTATATTAATTGAGAAACACTAAACCCACCGGTGTCTTACAGAATCTGGGAATATGAAGTTTGATCTGAGGCAAGGGAGGATAACTTCAACTTCATGCGTCAATAACCCGTCGCTATCATCAAGGCATCTCCCATCCTCTAATTTCATGAGAGGACTTCCATGAAGTTTGACTCCACGTCCACCAACCCTAGGAAAAAGATGCAGTATTGCTTAGAGGCTTCGATCATCTCCTGTACTGTTGCTTACAAGAGAAAGACTGATTTAGATACGTTGATCAGGAAACAGGACAAGAGTTTCCTGACGCGAGTCTTAGTCATATGATGACCCAGAGCTGGAACTTATGGTCATCTAACTGAAGCCTTCCGCTGGCATAAGACAGAGGCAGTAGATGGCGAGATCCAATAAATGGTGAATCAAGAAAACAGTAAGTCTTATTTAACGACGGTTTCGCACTTTTAAGTGTCCTCTTCACGAAGTCCTACACATTGATGTTGTCGTTAAATAAAAGACTTACTCAGTTCATATTTCTTTGATTCATCAGTGAAAGAAAAGAAACACATGATGCTATGTTCTTATTAATAAGCTGAAATAATCCATTGGAAAAAATTGAAGTCTGCAGAATTGAAGAAGTGTGGGAGGTCAGTACAAGTAAGATAAGTGGGACCGACGTGCTGCGGATGGTACTTAGTCTTGTATTCTGGGTCTTCTCTAACGAGTTTGGCAAATATTTTCCAACTCTTTTTGCGGCAGTAAAATGTCACTCTTGGAACATTTTCTTGTGTGCTGAGCATTTTAAAGACTTGCAGAATTTAAAGCCAAGTGATGTGTTTAGATCAGAAAACTTTTTTGTACAATATATCGTGTGGAATAGAATGCTTATCTGTCTTTTACCTACATATTATTTTTAAAATTATTTAGAAATGAAGGTAATTGTATGACTTCAATGAAACATACGTAATCTGTTATATATTTCGTAAACTTCATTACATCAGAGATAAAATAACCATGATAAAGAATTGCTTCATTCTTTTGACAAATAATATGAACGCTTGACCTTTATAATATGCTACGGACCTTAACACTGTGATACAAATATTATATCAGAGAATCACTGACGGATCGTTTATTAGATTTAAAGCCTCTCGATTACACTGGGGTTATTAAGGCTGCATATCACCTTTACACCTACAGTCGAGGATGCTGTAAATTAATCTTTCAAACAAGGATTGAAAAATAATATATATATATATATATATATATATATATATATATATATATATATATATATATATGCAGTGAGAGCTCCTCATGCAGGGGACTTTCTTTTGGCTGTTCCCAACTCCAGCCTTGGCACACGCCTCGACCCACAGACCATCCGCATTGGTGTTGCCCTTCGACTTGCCGCCCCTATTCTCGCCGAACACAGGTGTATTTGTGGCAGTGAAGCAGCAGACCGATTCGGGTACCATGGTCTTGTGTGTCGTAAATCCGAGGAAAGATTGCAAGACATGAAGAGGTTAATAACATTATCAAGAGGAGCCTCACAACAGCCGGATGCCCAGCATAGGGAACCACCCCAACTATGCAGATCTGATGGCAACCAAAAGCGTCCAGATGGTATCACCCTTCAAGCCTGGACAGACGGCAAGCAGGTGGTGTGGGACTACACATGTGCATCTACCTTGGCTGATACCTATCTCCAGTACACCAGGGAGGAAGGAGGGGCTGCTGCCACCTTCAGGAGTCCCAGAAGTCGAGAAAATATGGAGAACTTGCCCATCATTATATGTTTGTTCCCATAGGCTCAGAGACCCTTGGCTCATGGGGAAAGAGTGCATCTAAGTTCCTCAAGGAGCTGGGCAAAAGACTCAACAGGGTAACTAGGGATCCCAGGGCAGCTAGTTTTCTGTTCCAGCGACTCAGCGCTGCTGTTCAGAGGGGTAATGCATGCTGTATTCTGGCACGCGCACCAGCTCGGAAGAGCTGGATGAGATTTCGCATTATAATCAGTGACAAAGATGTAACAATATGTACTAGACATGTATCTCTCACCTCGTGTACTGTATATGCCATCTTTATATCAACAATGTATCTCTCAAATCTTTTGTACCATATTATGTAATAAAACATACCTATTGGTATGGTAGGAGAAGTGGAATATTCAAATAGCATCAAGAAGAAATCCAAATATTCTTCCTTGAAGCCTTTTATCCACTTCTCCGAGGCTATAGGTCCCACAATTTGTACCAGAGGTGGACCCCATCCTATATATATATATATATATATATATATATATATATATATATATATATATATATATATATATATATATATATATATATATATATATGCAGCGTAGCTACAATTTCGCTAGCTGAAGAGCACTTCACTAGCATAATAGCATCCCGCCTCCTCCTCGCCCTTGAAGGATCGAACACAGTATACTCACGAAAACATGTAATATGAAAACCACACCTAACCTAAAATACGATGACAAGAACAAAACTGCGTTTTAAAAGCCGAGAATATGATCGAGTAGTGCAAGTCCCCAGTCTCCCCCAGCGTTCATATATATGTCGTGATTTTTAAATTAAAATTACCAACAAGACATATTCAGCAAGCACTGAATTGTTAAGTATTCTAAGCTCTCTCCTGGGCTAGTACATGTGGCAGGATGAGACGAAACAACTGGAACACAAGCCTGGTGCTCCCGGGTATATGAAACAACGTCTAGTGTCTATTAAATGCCTATTCTTATGTGGAGTCTGGCTGTACTTTGAAGCAGAGTGCGGACGTTTGAGTACTCCACTGGTTTGACATAATTTCGATCTTTTGCGAATTATTCAGCACTTAGAACTAGATTGTCATCTATCTGTTTTGTCTAGAAATGGTTTTCTTTTGAGATTTAGTGACGCGAACATTGACGCTCCGGCTAAGGTTGTCGATGATGTATCTAAGAAAATAATTTATTTTCCAATTACTTACGTTACGTAACAGACTTTCCAAATTGTTTTCGCAATTTCATGACCAAATTAATATTAGAATAATTTTCAATTCACAAAGCACAGTCCAAAGATTGTTAAAAGTCAAAGATCATATTCCTGTTAACCTTGAATCCTCCGTATATGTCTGAATGTTGTATTTCCTCACGTATAGGAAAACCAAAGAGTCATTTGGTTACTAGGATTTATGAACATAAAAGTATACCAAACCCTACAAAACTTCCTATTACCAAACCATCGTACGGTGGCATTAGGGAACATTCGCATACTTCTGATCACCACATAGTTGAATTTGGGTTCACAGTCCTAGGTTGTAGTCAGTCAGCGACCTCCTTATAATGGAGACGCTGCTTACACATCTCTATAAACCAGGGAATTGAAGGGAAAGCTCCATTCAGTATTATGTTCCTAGGTATGTCTGAAGTTTCCAGGTTGTGCTGTTAATTTTACTAGGTAGCATGTGAAATAATTTTAGAGCCAGTTGTTGTATAATGTTTTTGAGATTACGTTGTAACTCAGTCATTTTCTCTAGTACTAATTGCGAAATTATGTATAGTTGCACTATTTTAATATGTTCTTATTATTGATTATACCAGTCTTTGCTATATTATTCTTTGTAGCATATTTAATTTCTAAATGACAAGTTCTGAAAATGCAACTGGTTTCTTGAGAGACGTCAATCACAAAAACGAATCTTTGCTTAAGAGGTGATATTGATCATATACATTCAGGTAGTAGGTTGGTAGACAGCAACCACCCAGGGAGGTACTACCGTCCTGCCAAAGTGTGAAACAGAAACCTGTAACTGTTTTACATAATGGTAGGTTTGCTGGTGTCTTTTTTTTTCTGTCTCATAAATACGCTGGATTACAGGTATATCTTGCTACTTCTACTTACACTTAGGCCACACTAAACAGACATGCATATATATATATATATATATATATATATATATATATATATTTATATTTTATATTATATATATATATATATATATATATATATATATATATATATATATATATATATATATATATATATATATACACACACATACACATCTAGGTTTTTCTTCTTTTCTTAATAGTTCTTGTTCTTCGTTATTTCCTATATTCTCCATGTGGAAGTGGAAAAGAATCTTTCCTCCTTAAGCCATGCGTGTTGTATTAGGTGACTAAAATGCCGGGAGCAATTGGCTAGTAACCCCTTCTCCTGTATACATTACTAAAAAAGAGAAGGAAAAACTTTATAAAACTGGGATTCTTGAATGTGAGTGGATGTAGTGCGGATGATGGAGATGATGGTGATGGACCATGCGCTTCAGCTCCTTCAACGCCCTGGTGATGGATCATGTGCTTCGGCTCATTCAGTGCCCTAGTGATGGACCAGGTGCTTCAGCTCCTTTGGTGCTCTTGTGATGGACCAGGTGCTTCAGCTCCTTTAGTACCCTCTTTTATAGTTCCTGATTATCAAAGCATATTCCATGGATAGAGTAGGTGGGTTGGGTAGGAGTTTTTGTTTGTAGGACTGGTTTTGGGTTTGAGGGGGACCTGTCTAGTGTGGACCAATTGGCTTGCTGCAGTGTTCCTTATTTCTGTGTTCTTGTGAGTGAGGGGGTTGGATTTGAACGGAACTTGCACAATGGTTGGGGTGTTGTCAGGGCTTGTTGCTAGGATGGTGATGGGGATGGGTTGGACAAATATTTTTGTTGGTGGATTGGTTTTGACATGGACCTGCCAAGTATGGGCCAGTAGGCCTGTTGCAGTGTTCCTCCTTTCTTATGTTCTTATTAACTGTAGTGTAAGTACGCCTCTGGCAAGACAGTGATGAAGTGAATGATGATGAAAGTTTTTCTTTTGCGGGCCACCCTGCCTTGGTGGAAACGCTGATGTGTTAATATATATAACGTATATATATATATATATATATATATATATATATATATATATATATATATATATATATATATATATATGTCGTGCCGATTAGGTAAAACTTGCGATTTTGGCTTAAATAGCAACGCTCACCTTGCCATATAAGACAAGTGAAAATTTGTGTATGCAATAATTTCGCCAAAATCATTCTGAACATAACGAAAAAAATATATTTCATTGTGTTTGCTTATTATTAAATTAATGTTAACGAATCTAAAATATATTTAGTTGGGTTAGGCTAAATTAAATTGCGGTTGTTGTAATAAGGTTAGGTAGGTTTTCAAAGTTTCTCTTGGTACAAAATTATAAATTCTTACATTAACATAAATGAAAAAAATATATCTTTAAACGTATAAGAGAAAATTTTAGAAAGGACTTAATTTTAGATGAGTTCTTGCTAATTGACCAGTTTTACCGAATCGGCACGACATATATATATATATATATATATATATATATATATATATATATATATATATATATATATATATATATGTCCTTCCTAAAATTATCTCTTATACGTTTAAAGATCTATTTTTTCATTTATGTTAATATAAAATTTATAATTTGTACCATAAGAAACTTAGGAAACTTACCTAACCTTATTGTAACAAACGCAATTTAATTTAGCCTAACCCTAACTAAATATATTTTAGATACGTTTACAGTAATTTATAATAAACAAACACAATGAAATATATTTTTCGTTAAGTTCAGAATGATTTTGAAATTATTGCATACACAAATTTTCGCTTGTCTGATATGGCAAGAAGAGTATTGCTATTTAAGCCAAAATCAAGTTTACCTAATCGGCACGACATATATATAGAGCAACAGGGGTATATATATATAGATATATATATGTCGTGCCGATTAGGTAAAACTGGTCAATTAGCAAGAACTCATCTAAAATTAAGTCCTTTCTAAAATTTTCTCTTATACGTTTAAAGATATATTTTTTTCATTTATGTTAATGTAAGAATTTATAATTTTGTACCAAGAGACACTTTGAAAACCTACCTAACCTTATTACAACAAGCGCAATTTAATTAAGCCTAACCCAACTAAATATATTTTAGATACTTTAACATTAATTTAATAATAAACAAACACAATGAAATATATTTTTTTCGTTATGTTCAGAATGATTTTTGCGAAATTATTGCATACACAAATTTTCACTTGTCTTATATGGCAAGGTGAGCGTTGCTATTTAAGCCAAAATCGCAAGTTTTACCTAATCGGCGAATATATATATATATATATATATATATATATATATATATATATATATATATATATATATATATATATATATATATATATATATATGCAAAAAGATCACAGTAAACAGGTGATATCAAAATATGCAAGACAACCACTATGAAAAAATAGAGGATTCCAAGCGCTTTCGTGACTACTACATTATCAAGGAACTAGTTCCTTGATAATGTGATAATTATCAGGAACTAGTTCCTTGTAGTATGATGATCACGAAGCGCTTGCTTTCCATAGTGAATTGTCTTAATGTGTGTAATTATATATATATATATATATATATATATATATATATATATATATATATATATATATATATATATATATTTCATTGATAATTATCACATTATCAAGGAACTAGTTTCCTGATAATGTGAGTAGTCTGAATGCGCTTGGAATTCCTTTATTTTTTCATAGTGGTTGTCTTGCATATTTTGATATCACCTGTTTACTGTGATCTTTTTGCATATATATATATATATATAATATATATATATATATATATATATGGAATAAATTCTTCCTCCTAAGCAATGCGTGTCGTAAGAGGCGACTAAAATGCCGGGAGCAAGGGGCTAGTAACCCCTTCTCCTGTATTATTACTAAATGTAAAAGGAGAAACTTTCGTTTTCCTTTTGGCCACCCTGCCTCGGTAGAAACGGCCGACAGGTTGAAAGAAAGAATATATATATATATATATATATATATATATATATATATATATATATATATATATATATATATATATATAACCCTGTTGCTCTAGCAACATAAACTTTCTACTAACATGGCCAAAGAAATAATAAAAAAGAAAAACTATCGAGTGTATTTGAGGTTGTCTGTGTTTATTTACTTAATGCTTTCTCCTGAGATGGTAGTATCCTCATGTCTCATTCATTACTATGTATAGTGTGCGTGGTGTTATAGCCTTCTTAAGAGGGTTTAACCCTACCGTGTCATTAAAAGTTTAGGAAAAATGCTTTAGGTCCTAAAAGCTTCTCAATGTGGCAATGAAAAATTATAGGTACTCTGATGCGGACATTTGATTATACACCACATTTGCAGGGTTTTTAGTGTAGTAATGTACACTGTATTTTATGGCTCACGTGAATTCAATAATATCAATGACATTCACAAACAGACCGTTAGACATATATATATATATATATATATATATATATATATATATATATATATATATATATATATATATATATATATATATATTATATAATGTGTGAGTAGTGTGTGTATGTGTGAGTGTGTGTGTGTATGTGTGAGTGTGTGTGTGTGAGTGTGTGTATGTGTGTGTGTGTATGTGTGAGTGTGTGTGTGTGTATGTGTGAGTGTGTATGTACTCACCTAGTTGTACTCACCTAGTTGTGGTTGCAGGGGTCGATTCATAGCTCCTGGCCCCGCCTCTTCACTGGCCGCTACTGGGTCACTCTCCCTGCGCCATGAGCTTTATCATACCTCTTCTTAAGGATATGTATGGAACCTGTGAGTGTGTGTGTGTGTGTGTGTACGTGTGTGTATGTGTGAGTGTGTGTACGTGTGTGTAGTGTGTGTGTGTGTGTGTTTAAGTATATGCAAATCTCAGCAGTTAGTGAAACATGGGTAGTTAAAAAAGGAGACGGGGAACTATGAATAGACTCAAGAGTTAAAACTTGGTAAGCACGACTAGGTGATTAAATCACAACACACACACACACACACACACACACACACACACACACACACTAAAAGTGTTTGGATACCGACACGTAATTTTGTCCTCCTTAAACGCAAAATAAGAAAGAACATAGCGAATATTACTATAGTAAAATGATACTCTCTTCTTTGAAAACAAAGGTGGCAGCTAATCACCCAAATTAGCCACTGGGATATCTGAAAATCAGTTAAGAGCAGAAATTCAAGAATATATGTGGCATAGTTATTTCACGCCAGTTAATGAAAAAGGACAAGAGTTAGAGCTTATCGAAACCTTGCCCCGCCCAATCCCTACAACACTTCCCCTCTTAACTCATAAGGAATTACAAATACGTAATTACACGAGCGTACATACAGAGGAAGAGATGAAACAATGACAAATAATGTAACATATATACCATAGCGTCATAATCCTGCATGAAGCAAGTCCACAGAGATGATCAAAGGATATGCAGGAGCTAAGAACAAGATAAAGTAAACGACAAGATAATATCCTTGTCTACGTAGCGACTGCAGAAAACGAAGAAATAGCCCATGGCCTGTCCTGAATAAGGAGCAGCTACTGCTTCAATTTTGCAACATTTGTAACATCTGCATAAGTGCAGACGCTAGAACAGCATACGTTTCATCGTGTGTGTATGTGTGTGTATTTTTGCTTAAGAATATGTGAATAATTTAGTTATCATCCATTTGCTGCTTTCTGTATAACGCTATATTGCAAACCTCTTGCTATTTTAGTCTTAATTAGTATAATCGCTAGTCTGATGTTTCTTTATTTTAGGATTCATGTTAAGTGGTAATCCAGTGTTGATTATGAAGGAGAGATGAAGACTCGATCTTCCTGTTTCGCTCGAAACAAACTCATTACCATAAGTCCTTATTTTCCCCCAGATCGAAAGAGATCACTTAATACTGTGATGTTTACTCCAGGGAGGCCAAGACATCATCAGTGCCCACCAGCGTAAAAACAATCTGCTTTTAGTGTTGAAGGTTTGAGAAGGGAACACGAATGTTTCTGGAATGAAGATGTGCAAAGTTGAGAACTGGTGATGTACAGACTTGACGAGTGAAGAAAAATGTGCAGTGAAACAAACATGACTGCGCAGCAACGATGAATTATGCTGTGAACCGAAAATGTTTAGGGTTTGTTCAATGAAACATTTATCTGAGTAATGTCAAGTCTCTTTTAGTGTTCAGTACAATTAACCAACTTAGGGTGAGCTAAACAATAAAATGATTCATTATTTTTGGTATGATTGGAGTTAGTATTATGGGAAATTTAAGTCTGCATAAATTTTATAGTTTCGTGATTATAGCCACCAATGCTATATGCTAAAATGTTCAAACCATTTTCTTATATTATCATTATTATTATTTTTCCCATCGTTATTTGTGCTTTAAATCTCCTCTCCATAAAAAACATTACTATAAAGAATAGAGTAAACATAAATCTTTTTTCACATCACACATCCGCCTCTCTTCCAACGTAAGTCGCACACAATGTTTCCGTACTGTGCGCAAATTAAAACAGCAAGAGAGAGGAAAGAGATCTTATTTACCAAGCAACTATATTTGTATGATTCTTAGAAAGCAACTTTCTCTCTCTCTCTCTCTCTCTCTCTCTCTCTCTCTCTCTCCTCTCTCTCTCTCTCTCTCTCTCTCTGTCTCTCTCTCGCTCTCTCTGTCTCTTGTAGATTCTTCCTCATAAATCCAGACCGACATAATTTCCTTCACATTTCTGAAGACTGTGTAGGAAGAAGCAGTACGTGTTGTTTCTGCTAATATTTTTTTTTTTCAAGGCGAGAAGGAAGGTCTGCTTGAATTATCTCGCTGTTAAAGTTGTCAGCTGAATATTCGTGCTGTGTTGACTTTGCCAAAGCCAATGTTGACTGAAAGGGAGTTGTAGCGAGCAGGCGGGCGATGGAGGGATTTCTGTGAGGTGGAGAGTGTGGGATTGTGGTAGAATGTTGGAAAGTGTGGGAGTGAGGTGTTGAATGCGAGGTTGTGTTACAGTGTTGGAGTGTTGTGTAGAATGTATGAGTGTGGTACAGAATGTGAAGTTTTGGTGGACAGTGTTCTGTCATGATGGGGGTTATTAAACTATGGTTTGCTGAGTTTTGCTATGGAAGAATTTGTGGTGAGGTTGAGGTGAAGGACGATAGCTTGAGACGAAGACGATAAATGGAGATAAAAGTCAGTTGCAGAGAGGAGCTTCATTGAGACGTTTCGCCTGTGGAACAGGCCAATTAGTGTTATGAGGAGAGGAGAAAATAATAGGGAAAATTGAGCTGGCTCGGGAAAGCGTTGATGTTATTGTAATGAAGGAAGAATATATAAAAAGGAAAAGAACAGTAAAGGGAACAAAATTACGAAGAACATTAATAGAGGAAGAAAAAATGAAAAGATATAAATATAAAATATAAGACAAATGAGTATTTTTTAATACACTGGCAATCTCCCACTAAAGTTGAGTGACATGAAAAAAAAGAGGAAACAATTTCACAGCCACTCATACACTCTCCTGCCTGAAGCGTGCATACGTCACAGTTCAGATGGAGCTCTGAACCGCAACCTCCTCACATTACCTTCAGTAATATAAAGCAATAATGAAAAATATAAAGACAAAATTGAAGTAGAACAGTAAAGACACTTTAAGAAGTTTATTATTATTATTATTATTATTATTATTATTATTATTATTATTATTATTATTATTATTATTATGTTTTTGTTTTGATACTAAATTCATGAAGAAACCCCAATACCGCAGATTTGATCTATAGGTAGGGTAGCTCCAATTCGCTGAATTAAGAATCCTATCCACCCCATTTAAGTAGCTCATTCAAAACAGAAAATACTTTTACCCTTAACTATTTCCACTTATGTATCAACTTCAATCCATCGTACAGCCATTCAGTGTGATGTCTTCAACACCACTGCTTGGTAGTTTGTTCTAACTAGACTCCAGCTGTACTACAGGAGTGGTAAGATGATAGTGCAGGGCTCTTGATCCAATAAATTTGAGGTACTGTTCGCTTCCACGGATCAAGCCCAATTAGTATCCTTGCCAGAAGCACTGTATAGACCCGTAAATATACTTCTACTATTAATAATAATAAAAACATTAGGCATTACTGGGTTAGTCTCATCAAATATCAGTTCATTCATCTAGCTGGTGCCATAAACATAACAGACAACGTTAAACAATTGGCATTAAATACCTAGTACGAAAATTAACCTAGTAAAGTGAGAATAGGTTGTATTATGATATTCAGTATAAATATCTGAACCCGGAGTCATGGAAAAAAAAATCCGAGAAAGAGACGGGTAGTTCCTATTCCTAGTAGCAAAAACCCTTTACTAGCGTCAAAGGCATACATGAGAATAAATAGAAGAGAGACAGCCTTAGTGGATCGTTGGTAAGGTAGTCCATAAGCCTAGTCTGGGCCGCCATGTTATTACGGTCATAACTCAAAGTTACCTTCGTCGACCAACTCCTTCGACACATGGTCCTCAGCACATGTTACTCACCATCCAGCCCTCACCATTAGCCCTTACTTAAGATCTCAAAACCCATTCAATTCAATCCTGTATCATTTTTGTATATATATATATATATATATATATATATATATATATATATATATATATATATATATATATATATATATATATATATATATATATATGTCGTGCGAATAGGTAAAATTAGTCAATTGGCAAGAACTTATTTAAAATTAAGTCCTTTCTAAAATTTTCTCTTATACATTTAAATATATATATTTATTCGTTTATGTTATTGTAAAAATTAATAATTTTGTACTTAAAGAACCTTAGAAAACTTACCTAACCTTATTATAACAAGCGCAATTTAATTTAGCCTAATCCAGCTAAATATATTTTAGATAAATTTACAATAATTTAATAATAAACAAACACAATGAAGTATATTGTTTTTCGTTAGGTTCAGAATGATTTTTGCGAAATTATTGAATACATAAATTTTCGCTTGCCTTATTCGGCAAGAAGAGCGTTGCTATTTAATCCAAAATCGAAAGTTTACCTATTCGGCACGATATTATATATATATATATATATATATATATATATATATATATATATAAACACGTGTGTGTGTCTAATATATATAATTTATATAATTTTAGTTCTATCCTCCGCGGGTTTCCGGACCAAAAGCCCTTAATGATCACAACCTTCACCACGTTAAGCCGCTCTCCAAACCCACAATTTAATATCAAAGTCGCGGCCAATCACACACACAAACCTTATCTCATAATCGTCAGTAAATCAAACAAGGTTGAACTTCCACGGCGTGAAACACGAACACAGACCATTAGCCTTGGCAAGAGAGCCCTTAGTGACCGATTAAGCCTATGAAGGATGACCTTAAAGTCTCTTTCATAATACTTATCCCCGTTTTATAAGCCGTGGGAAGGGGGTATTATTTTTTTTTGGTCAGAAGAAATGGGAAAATTTCTTCCGACGTGAGTCTTAAAGTCATGTGTTAACCTGCTACGTTGAGCTTTTTGTCATTCGACCAAGGCCTTCCGCTGGCTTCCTAGTCCACTCTGCAAAAAAATAAAAGTCTCGTATTCTTAAGATATGTGTGTTGTTATTAGGGGTAGTAGCGCCTGTTTATATAGGCATTTTTCTTGAAAAAAATGGAAAGAAAATAACATACCCGATAGCTTTTAAGTCAAGCCTCAAAGGTTTATAAATATAAAATATATTTCATTGTTATATTAAGGTATTTACAGCAAATACAAAATTCAAGTAATTTTATTGATTGTACTTTAGTTTTTACACACACTACAGGAGCTATGAATCGACCCTTGCAACCACAAATAGGTGAGTACACACACACACACCATACATAGCTTTAAGAAGAGGTATGATAAAGCTCATGGAGCAGGGAGAGTGTGGACCTAGTAGCGACCAGGAAGAGGCGGGGAGAGGAGCTACGAATCGACCCCTGCAACGACAATTAGGTGAGTACACACACACACACACAAACACACACTCACACACACACACATCACACACACACTAGAGGACAGGAGGGTTAGGGAGAAGAAACGAGATGAAAAATACTGCGAGGAATAGATAAGGTGGAAGAGACAAGATGTTCCAGAGAGGGGACAGAAACAAGGGGTCACAATTGGAAGTTGAAGACTCTATGAGTCAAGGGATGTTAGAAGTATTTCTTCAGTCATAGAGTTGTCAGGAAGTGGAAAGTTAGAAAGCGACATAGTGGAGGCAGGAACCATACATAGTTTTAAGACTAGGTTTGATAAGCTCATGGAGCAGGAGAGAGAGGATCTAGTAGCAATCAGTGAAGAGGCGGGGCCAGGAGCTATGAATCGACCCCTGCAACCACAAATAGGTGAGTACACACACAGGGGATGGAAGCCAGGCCTGGGCACGGAGCGTGTTACTTCAACAGTGTCTTTAATTACATCACTTGGCCAATAACTTCTGGCCGAGGAGGGTGAGGAAGGAGGGTAAGGGACGGAAAAGAGGGCGAGGAATGGGAAGGGTGAGGAATGGTAAAGAAGAGGAACTGAGAATGAAAAAGGAGGGAAATGAGGAAAGGAAAGCAATGATGAAGATGGGGAGAGGTAAAGGATGTAGGAGGTGAGGATGTAATAGACATGGGAAGTAAGGAGGTCTATTTCTTTTATACAGCAACGGAAAAATTGCTTTCGTGATTTCACGCGGAATATAAAATTTCCATTCCATCTTTATAAGTCCATTAAAAGTAATTTTTGAGAAAACTGCTTGTTTAATTCATTTATTTTTTACTTCTGGAGTTCCATGCTGTTTTTCTTTCTCTCTTAAACGAGCGAAAGCTTTTGAAATTATCGTTTGTTCAGCTATGAGGGATTTTTGTACATATACCGAGAATCTAACTGTTTTTATGTAACTCAGAGTTTACCAAGAAAGTCTGTTGCTTGTGTCACTGATGCACCAAGTTATCTCCGAGACATTGCAACAAGTTTGTTACGTTCTAACAAGCTTGTCTGAAACATAATCATAAGCTGACACTTAACAAATCAAAGACACCTAATCAGTGGAAGACTTAATTAAAACTTGAATAAAGCCTTGTTATCTTTACGTATCTGGTTTATTAATAACAAGCATTTAATAAACTTAATTCAACTTTCATTCGTTGTTAATTTTATCAGTGTTTCTATTGTGTCTGAATATTTATATATATATATATATATATATATATATATATATATATATATATATATATATATGTCGTGCCGATTAGGTAAAACTTGTCAATTAGCAAGAACTCATCTAAAATTAAGTCCTTTTTAAAATTTTCTCTTATTCGTTTAAAGATATATTTTTTTCATTTATGTTAAAGTAAGAATTTATAATTTTGTACCAAGAGAAACTTTGAAAACCTACCTAACCTTATTACAACAAGCGCAATTTAATTTAGCCTAACCCAACAAAATATATTTTAGATACGTTAACATTAATTTAATAAAAACAAACACAATGAAATATATTTTTTTCGTTATGTTCAGAATGATTTTGGCGAAATTATTGCATACACAAATTTTCACTTATCTTATATGGCAAGGTGAGCGTTGCTATTTAAGCCAAAATCGCAAGTTTTACCTAATCGGCACGACATATATATATATATATATATATATATATATATATATATATATATATATATATGCAAAAAGATCACAGTAAAGAGGTGATATCAAAATATGTAAGATACCACTATGAAAAATAGAGGAATTCCTCTATTTTTCATAGTGGTTGTCAATTATATATATATATATATATATATATATATATATATATATATATATATATTTTGTTTATTTTTTTTTTTATTTATATATTTATATATTGCTGTGAGCGCTGAGTGACCTACAAGATCAAAGTGCTCTGCAAAAGTTACACTTACATATCTTCCATTGCAAATCTTGTTTGTTTCCTTAGCTTGTCCTATACAGGATTCTCCTCTCTGTTATTCTGTGTTACTAAACCCTGGAATTACACAGTTACATATGTATATAGGCGCCTAGTTAAATTAGGTTTTATGTGGCTTAGTGATTGATATTCCGGCTCAATAAATATTTTTTGTAACTAGTGATGCTAAAGATAACCACTGAAGATGATACTTAATGTATATGACATTCCTGGAAAAAGACTGACCACCCCAACATTACGTAAAAGTGAAAATACTTCAGCAATTTTTCCATTCGTTAATTTTTGTAAAATTGCAGACAATATGTTAGGTAAAAGGATGTATGTGTAACTAATGAGACATTACGACTTCATTTTATTCTTTACGAGATTTATGAAGCCAGTACAAGGAAATGTAGGTCATATAAAGGGAACATAACGATGTGCAGTAACACAGAGGGCTACTTTCCCATGCCTGTAGGAATAGTAGTAGTAGTAGTAGTAGTAGGAGACTAGTGATATTTCGTAATAGTAATAGATAAAAGTATGAGAGCAGCAACAGGCAAAACTTTCCGGAAATAGCAACAGATAAATAACGCTATTTCGGTCATAATAACAGGTACCATTATATATCTCCGAAGGGCAACAATTTTATGACGCATTGCATACAGCAGTAGTACCATAGATAGTAAAAATGATGGTCTGTAGTTCCTATTTTGTAATAGCAGGTCTTCAAAGGTAGTACCGGCAAGTAGTAGAAATGATAGGAATAGTAGCAATAGTAGGAATGGTAGTAGTAGTATCTTCAACACAAAGTCAACTAGGACCTTAATCTTCCTCTGCTTCCTAGATATTTCGCCGGCCTGATTGAACTCTGCATAAGCTTTAAGTATTTCTTTTCCTTCAACAAACTCTACAGGTAAACATGTTGGAAGGGTATGAAATACAACCTCAGCGCCGTCTTGGTGAACTTTTACATAAAACACTTGGAAACCGAATTCCTTGCCAAAAATATCCCCAGCAACATCACATGGGTAATTCAAATATATATGACAGAATTAAACCAAGCCAGTGGCTCGCAAGAGGCCATTTAAGATTTACGCAAATCCTTTGAAGCAGAAATCCTTTACATTCCATACCTTTCCCCAGTCCCCTACACGAATAACCACCTCATGTTTATAAAACCAGAGGACGGTACCACCACCTAGCAGGAAGCCACCGCTATTAACCAAGCAAACAGAAGGAGACAAATTCAATCGACGTGGCCAGAAGCCAAAGAGCGGCTAACTCTCACGGTTACCTTGAGGCTGCGGTCGCTGGAATTATTCATCCTCTCCCATGATAGTTTCTCTACTGTGTCTGAATGTGTTTCATTTATGAGACGCAGGAGCGAGGAGACTGTGAGGAAAGTCACTAGCATGGAGGGCGGGATAATTATATTGGTGCGCCTGAAAAAGGGAGCAGTGATAGGATACAGATATGTAAGAAACTTGAAGTTATATCTATGGGTCAGACATGGAGTGATAAATGGAGACATTTGGTATACACAGGGATCGATAGATATGGTATAAACTTCAAGGGATAAATATGAGATAGTGATAGGGGAACATAAATAGGATTGACACGAAGTTATGGCAATGGGACAGACATGGAGGGCTACATGCTAAAGGTTTAAAAACACAGATATGGATAAATATGGAATGATTACTATGGAATATAAGAAAGAAGGGTAGATGTGGACACTTGTGGAGAAGAGATATTAAAAAAAATGTACAGCAATCGCGTGAAGCTAAATCTGCACATGTTTACAAAAGCCTAAGTGAGGACACATAAAAAAAAAATCGGAGGAGCATTCCATGTAAGCAGGAGTGGTTTCTAATAGGAAACCAACATTCCAGAAACCGGATATTACAAAAACACAAGGGAAGTCTTAGAACTTTACTTTGCATTAATTGGCATTTTCCTAAGAACTTTTATATGACCAGCGTCAAGTCACTGTGGTATTACACACGGGATTTATTTATCCCTATTGGTATTAAAAAGACAAAAACTTCTTTCTGTTTTTTTTTTTTTTTTCCAAATTGTTCTGGTCCGGTGTTACGGAGCCGGAATCTTTTGTCTGCTACTAGGAAGTGAAAAATTCTCTATTTTTTTTTCTGATATATGTCTGGATGTTTAATGTTAGGTTTATGCTTGATGCCAGTGACCATGTTATTTTCCGACAGTTGCTGAAAATAATTAGACAAATATTTACTATGCATTTTAATATACGTCTAAATAAATACTGTATGATAGGTTTGTTATTAATTTGTAACACTGAGTGAGCGGAGGAAAGTGTTGTCAGCGTTGTACACTATCTGGCAACAAGCTTGGGTAAAGCCTAGTCTTTTAGGCTACTTGCCGAACAGCCCTCCGTTACCTCTCAATTTCTTGTTTCGTGGGCGCCTGTCGTTGACCAGAGAAGTATGAGCTAGATTGTTCTTGTCTCTACAGATACAAAGCCTCACTCGCTAACCTTTTCTTACACTATCATTTGGTGTACTGTTTCTGAGAGTCTTGGTTGTCTATGCACCATGTCATTTGTGTAGATTTTGTTTCTGGCAGTGTGAACTCTATCGTTTTAATTACATTGTTGCCTCAGCCCAAAGAGACAATTAGTTTTCTGAGAGACTCGCTACGCGTCGGCTCGTTGTACGGGTACAGTGGCTCCATCAAACACCTTACATTTTTACCAAAACGTATCTCACATTGTCACTAGACTTTGTGTCAATACCTTGTCATGTTTGGACACTCTTAGAAAATGTTGTATGTATACTTGGTCGTGTACGAACTTTGTCTTCTGCTCTTTTGTTCTTAGCCGTTGTGGGTGTATTGAAACAGTTTCCTGTTTGTTTAGTTCTGTGGGAATGTTTTTTGTGTTTGCTGTTTATGAACTAATTTTCTGACTAAATCATGGCTGAATCTAGAAAATGCACACTTGTTGGAACCATACAAGAGCTTTGACTCATTTTTATCTCGTGCAGCTTTGACGTATATTATCACATGTACGGGTTTATGGTACAGCCTTGTGTCAAGGAGATATACTTCAGATTTTATAGATTATTTGTAGTAAAAAGCCTGTCTTTGAATGCATCATAATTATCCCACGATCTTAGTCATTCATTTTTATGATTTTAAATTTTGAGGTGTTAGCCTATATTACGAACACAGGTGTAGTCTACTGTCCTTCCCACCTGGCTGTAGCACAAGAACCACTTAGGAATGAGCAAAAAGGCAGCAGAGGGAGTAAATATTTGTATTTCCTTCAAACAGTAATCAGGAAGGTACAAAAAAAATACAGCCTGTGTGCAATATATATATACAGCTATGTACAATAGGGCAAATGCAAGGAAGAGTCCTGGTGAGAACCATAGTCACCAAACTTGAAAGTAAGTCTGCCAAGGATGATTCACAAGTGTACCACATCACTTCACAACTTTAGAGGGTTTCCTTGTGACTGACTGGTTGAACCAAGGTAATAGCATAATGATGAGGCCCCTACTCCTTACACTCTTAGCATTTGGTTCGCTGGTGGCGTGGGCATGTCTATATGGGTGTGACATACGCCGAATAAAATGTAACATACTCTTAACATGCCACAACTCACCGAGGTGAGCATGTCTTGTAGCTGAGAACTATAAAGTCGGAATTTTCTCTTTTCCTCAACTACGACGGCGGAATCGCCCGTGCCCGTGCTGTGAAAGCTGAATCTTCTTTGCCTAGTATCCGAAATATATCTCGCCCAGTGTTACGAGGCCGGAATCTTCCTCTCCCAGGCTACGGAGCCAGTAACTTACCTGGTGCTTCAGGGCAAGAATCTTTTTTCACTTGGCACTACGGAGCTTGAATCTTATAGCTTAGTACTAACAACCATAATCATCCTAGTCCATATCCGGAAAATTTTCCACCCGATGTTACTTAGCCGGTATGCTGAATATTTCACTTTTGGTGCTAAAGAACCAGAATCTTCCTCGCCTGGTGTTACGGAGCCATAATCTTCCTTAACTAGTGTTATGGAGCCAGAATCTTCTTCACTCTGTGCTACGGCGCCAGAATCTTCCCAGCAGAGATAGCCGGTAATTAGGCCATCAGAGCTCTTCCAGCTGATGTGGTGGGAGGGTCGCCCATGAAGGAGGAGGAGCGATCAGGCGGAGGATTACTGAGCATCAAAGCCCAGCGCAGCGAGAGGGAAATTATTCACTCTCGGTTCAATTAAAAACTCCTGATTTTTATATTCTTCATAAAAACTTCAGAAAATAACTCCGTGCTATTTTTTTATTAGGTAATATATTTATCCTTCTTGAAGAACATACATATATCACATTCGTCGCCGTTGCTGTAGATCTGTAGGCCTTAGTATCTCTTTTTCATATCTTCATCATAATTATCATTCATCGCCTGCATTTTTCCAGTCTTGTAATAATTACCTATTAAACGTAGTGATCGTAATTTCACATATGAATTCCCTCAGCCTTGATGGAGGATAGTCTATCTCTTAGCCTAGAGCAAAGACATTAGTCCAGAGAGGCCAGTGAGGTGCAGCAGATGTCACAGGTGAGTGGGGTCCTCTAATGGAAATAAGTCATATAGAATAATTATAGAAAGAGTGTTGAAGACATTCCTTGTACCAAGGTGCTATGGTGTTGCTGTGTTAGACAAGTGTCATAATATAAATGGCTTACAACACCATGAAGTTGATGTGCAAGATTTACATGAAACACTTAGATATCTTTATTATTGAGATGTTTCACCAGCGCCTCAAGCTTCTTCAGTCGAACCCTTGATGGAAGGTCGTCAGTACACGGGATGTCTTTTCCAACAACTAACTGTCTTGCATGAGCTACTTCCACTAGTGGGCCCCGCTCACCTGAGACATCTCCAGCTGCTACACTTCACTTCTAGCTCCATTATATAAGACTCTGCTACAGGGTAGGGACTGACCACCACCTATAAAGGCTGAGGACTGATAAACTTAAAATTACCTCACTTCCACTTCTACCGTCTCCAGTTTTACAATCACCCGTATTCTACTGAAGAAAAACCTACTGCGGAAGCAGAGGGTTTCATCAACTTGTCGTTTTATATACCATTTATACTATGATAAAGGGGAGGATAAATCCAGTTCCTTGGATCAAGAGTACCTTACCTGCATCAAGGACTTTCCTTGAGAGAAATTAATGCAGTAATTCATAAAGGCGAGAGAGACTTTTGAAACGCCAACAGTAAACGAGAGACCCAGAAGCACACGATACAATAACATGAATAATGATTTTTTTTTCACTGTCACTGTCACGCATTTTTCTTTCTTAGCTAAAGTGATTTTCTGACGTTGATTAAGACGATGAGCTGCACACAGTTCTTAGGGAAATCGCGGTAATCAGGTTGATCTGAGGAAAGGGAGAGTAGCTCCAGTTCTTTGGATCAAGAGAAATTCACGAGGATGGGTGCCTCACCCATCCTCCCGCGAAGGGGTAATAGGAAAAAATGGCAAGAGAGTTAATATTACATATAGAAAGAAGGACATGTTAAAGAGAGAAAAGATCAAATAAACAGGTAAACGTTTTACGTTAAAAGATGAAGTGGTAAAGAGGAAGGTATACGAAAATTATTATTATTATTTAAGCTCTAAACACTAAAGGATCATAAAGCGAACCATATACTACTTCCCAGAGCGCCGGAGTAGCTACTTTAGTGTGCACCCCATATCTATCCTGTGGACAATAGCGGCTACTTTACAATGCACCTCGAATTTATCCTGTGGATGATAGCGCAAGACTATATGAATACACAAAAGACCTCGGAACTGGGACCCAAAAGGGTTAACAGTTCATCTCGATAAATATTTACAAATTA
The DNA here is from genome assembly GCA_009830355.1 of Cherax destructor. Classification (NCBI taxonomy): domain Eukaryota; kingdom Metazoa; phylum Arthropoda; class Malacostraca; order Decapoda; family Parastacidae; genus Cherax; species Cherax destructor. Next base: position 11,467 of record WNWK01006034.1, on the reverse strand, counting down.
TATGTCACCAGCTACTAGCAAATTTGGGATATTTCATAAAATTATCTGATATCTTATTCTCGTTAATAAAATGCCTTGACACATAGATTATTATATTCTCAATTAGTATAAGTACAGATGTTCAAGAAAGTGACTACAAGACTGACCACACACTATGCATTTAGTATGACCATCGTCTATTCATATACAAACTACCAGAAGTACTGGTAAGTAAGCCTATGTCTAGCTATTACACCAAACGAATATATTTACGTTCATTGAAATATGTCTAAATCAAGTAGCTGAAGGTTATCTAGGGTATAGGAAGAGGATGCCAAGTCAACTTAGACGAAAGGATGTCGACCGAGATGGAGTCTAAAGCCCTGGAGTAGAGTGGTAGACGATGGTAGAGTACGGAGCGACGAGTGGTAGACGGTGGTAGAGTACGAGCGACGAGTGGTAGACGGTGGTAATGTATTGAGGGACGAGTAGTCGAGCTAGGTGGAGTCTGACGCTCGGTAGTGTCGAATGACTAGAGGCTGATCCAGCCTGAAGCCCTGGATCAGCATGCACGCGGATGAGAACATACAGATGAGCGACGATCCCATGGTGAATGCAAGGCTCGCCCTCGTCATGAGACCCTACAGGTAGGTAAAGAGTACTCCCATCCCCAACACACCTTACCCTCTTGGAGGAGAACGTGGGGACAGAATAAGTGATGAATTGTGAACGGTGACGAAGGAGGAAACGGAGTGCTTCAGTGTTCTCTATCACCCTCTTACTTATCAGTATCATTTTTCTGTTTTTCCCGTTTTATTTTCTCTTCTTCTTCTTCTTCTTCTTCTTCTTCTTCTTCTTCTTTCTTCTTCTTCTTCTTCTTTCTTCTTCTCTTCTTCTTCTTCTTCTTCTTCTTCTTCTTCTTCTTCTTCTTTCTTCTTCTTCTTCTTCTTCTTCTTCTTCTTCTTCTTCTTCTTCTTCTTCTTCTTCTTCTTTTCTTCTTTTTCTTCTTCTTCTTCTTCTTCTTCTTCTCTTCTCTTCTTCTTCTTCTTCTTCTTCTTCTTCTTCTTCTTCTTTCTTCTTCTTCTTCTTCTTATTTAACATATTGTCCGTTTCCCACCGAGGCAGGGTGACCCGAGAAAGAAGAAAACTTTCATCATTCATTCTATCACTGTCTTGCTACGGATTACATTCACACAGCACATTGTCCTCAGACACGACTTATCCACTGCCTCTAGCCTTTTCCTTGTTACAACATTCACCACCCATGCTTCACACCCATATAAGAGCGTTGCTACCACTATACTCTCATACATTATCCTCTTTTTCTTCCATGGATAACGTTCTTTGTCTCCACAGACTCTTAGTGCTCCACTCACCTTTTGCCTCCCCTCCTCATAAATTCTATGATTCACCTCATCTTTCATAGACCATCTGCTGGCAGGTTCACTACCAGATATCTGAATACATTCACTTCCTTCTTACTCCCTCCCTCCAATCTGATATCAAATCTTTCATTACCTAATTTGTTTGTTATTCTCATCACCTTGCTCTTTCTCATGCTCACTTTCAATTTCCTTCATTTACTCTTCAAAACTCGTTCATCAACCTCTGCAACTTTTCTTCAGAATCTCTCAAAAGCACTGTGTCATCAGCAAAAAGCAACTGTAACAACTCCCACTTTGTGTTAGATTCTTTATTTCTTAATCTCACACCTCTTGCCAACACCCGAACATTCACTTCCCTTATAACCCCATCTATAAATATATTGACCATGGTAACATCATGTATCCGTTTGTCTTACACTCTAACTTGAGCCTCACTATCCTCGTAAAATCTCTTAACTGCTTTCAGTAACCTACCACCTATTCTATACATTTGCAACATCTGCCACATAGCCTCATCTATCTACCCTATCATATGATTTTTCTAAATCCATATATGCAACGAAAACCTCTCTTTACCCTTATCTAAATACTGTTCACCTATATGCTTCACTGTAAACACTTGGTCTACACACCCCCTGCCCTTCCTAAAACCTCCTTGTTCATCTGCAACCCTGCTCACCGTCTTACTATTAATTCTTTTAATAATAACTCTACCACACAGTGGTAGAAGATGGGGTTACTAGCCCATTGCTGGCGGCCTTTTAGTCACCTCTTACGACACTCATGGTCTACAGAGGAAAGATTCTTTTCCGCTTCCCCATGGAGATGAAAGGAAATAGATAATAACAAGAAGTATTAGAAAATAGAAGAAAATTTAGATCTGTGTGTATACATACAAGTAGCAAGACTTATCTGTTTTTTGCTTGTTTATGAGACAGAAAAAAAGAGACCAGCAATCTTACCATTGTTTAAAACAATTACAGGATGGTAGTACCTTCCTGGGTGGTTGCTGTCTATGAATGATTTCGAGAAGTTTCTCTTAGCCCAGCCTGATAAACTCTTAGGCGATGTTGGTGAAGGGCTCTTGATCCAAGGAACTGAATCACTCCTTCACTATATCGGATCAAGCCTGATTAACCCTTACCCCTCCCATTTAACCGGCGCCGTATGACTAGTATTTATGGTCATGGAAAAAAAAAAACTATGATTTTACCAGGATCCGAGAGTCTACCCACTAGTTATATCACTCCTTGGTTGACTACCCAGTCCTTCACAGGTACAAGTGGTTTGATCTGCAGGGTAGCATCCTTCTTGTTCGAAGTTAAGTACAGCCAGGTGTGTATGTACTCATCAAACTATATCCACATGTGCTCGCGGGGATAGAGCATCACGCTCCCTCGACTCTTTCAACATCAGTCGTCTCGGGTGGTACATTCCGAGCCCCAAGAGTTTTGTCGCATTTGCATTTGATTTTAAGTATGAAGTTTGCGTCTACTACTTCATCCCCTGGTGCGTTCCACTGGCCCACTGACCTCAGGCTAAAGAAGTTGCTCATATCTCGTTCGCTCATACAAATGTTTAGTTTCTACTTATGTCCCCTCGTCCTAGTCTTACCCCTTTTCATCCTGCTTTACCTCCTTTTACGTCTGAGTAACTTTTACGTTGATGCTATGTCCCTTTCGAGTTTTCGGTTTTCCAATATGCTGATTTGTATCCTTTAGCACAATGTTGTTCAATATCAAGCTTTATCAAGTCTTGATAATGCTTTCCATTATACTGCGCGTCTTTATTTGCCATTCTCTTTCACTCCTGCCACTTCAAACCTACCTAGTAAGCGTCCAAAAACATAGTAGAAAGTATCCATTCAAGTAGGTACTGTACTACCATTCTTTCTTATGTGTGTGAAACGCAAATCCTTTCCGGAACTGCTTGCTGTTTCTTCTTGCACGATGATCCCTGGAACCATTAACGCTGTTTTTCTCTTTAGTAAAGTTTCCCAAAACCCAGCCAATCTCGGCATTTCAACACAAATTGAGACTCGAAGAGCAGCCACTTCCACGTGGTGAATTCTGGGTATTTTGGATGACTGTTGATAGATAATCGATCATACGAAATTTCTGAGACCTTTTCGCAGTGTATACGTTATCTGTATCTGGACAATATGTACACTGCCCGAGATCAAATATTAATGAATCCCATTTCACAGGCGCTGTATGAGTCCCAAGAGTTTCGTACTCACCAGGTAATAAAATTATAATTTACGATAGTGAATACTAATTGCGTTAGAAGTCTCACGTTTCATGTAATCTTATTTAAAAAAAAAAACATTAAAAATATATATTAAATAATACAACACGTGTTTGCATCGCGCTTAATGCAGCTCTTCATAACACCTGATCGCTGTAAAAGTTGCAGAAAGACGTGATTGATGCAGGATATATACGTAGGTAGGAGCAGTTCTAGGGCCATGAAAACAGACATTCAGCGTTGGTGTTATTTATGAGCCAGTGCTGGTGTGTGGCCAGGCACTCTTAGACCGATAAAGCTTTCATATAACACAAGAGGAAAACATTTTCTTACCGTCCCTGGACACTACCAAGGCATTCTGCACAAATATTTTAGAGAGTGACACAAAGGCTAAGTTGCGAATGGGTCGACACATTTCGAGTGTTTAGTGCTCACAACGCAGCCAACTGCATATTTCCTCTCGGAAACAGCAAATGTAATGGTTGCCAAACACAGCAGTGACGAGTCTGGCGAGTAGTAGTAGTAGCAGTAGCAGTAGCAGTAGCAGCAGCAGCAGCAGCAGCAGCAGCAGCAGCAGCAAGAATGGTAACTACTTTAATTTCTAATTATGGAAATAATACTTCATTACCATATTATGGATGTGTAGAACATTTCTAGTATTACGATCATTTTCTGTTTGTTACTTGTGCCATACCTGTGACCGGTTTCGAGAGTTTTTCTATTCTCTAAGCCCGGCCAGAGGCCAGGCTTAGTCAAAAAATGGCTGTTGCTGCCAGCAGTGTACAGGCGCAGACAACAGTCACAACCTCACGGCTCTGGCATTTGCACAAGATGCTGATGCAGTTTCCTCCCCCAGACTCCATATGCATTGCCTCTTCAAGGAGTGCTTTTGACGCCAAAGAGGTGCTCTTGATCCAAGGAATTGAATGGGATATCACCGCCAAACTCTCATGGGTGATATAGGTTCGATCCCATGAGAGTTTGGCGGTCCCTCTTCTCATCCCCACATAAATGATATAATAATCCATATTAAAGTTGCAATATGCGAGATAATAGTGAACTATGTAAATGAATGTAATTATACTTATAAGGAAGCACTAACCAGTGTCTGAGGAATGAGAGGTAATTAAATTTGATCCAAGGAAGGGGAAACTAGTTCTTATTCCTTGGATCAAGCGCACTTTACCGGCACAAATGCAAGTCAACCCCGCTCTCTCTTGAGGTAATATTGGACAGTGTATGAAAATAGATAACAAAAAAGGTGCTTTGTCATGTATCAGCTGATTACTACCACAAGAGTTACAAGGTTAAACTGTTGATCGATTATGCTGACGTTTTATTATGATAGTGTAACAAAAGTATCGTCAGTGTAAAAAATTATTACACTGGGAAATAGTTTGGAGTTTTTGGTTTCATTATATTTTCATTTTTCTTCAAATTGCTTTACCTCCATTTCTCATGTGTATTTTCTGAGTTGTGTGCGCTAGGCGGCACATCAATAACCACAATTACATTAACTAGGAAGCCCTTTCCATGAAAAACAGGAAAAATAAAGTTTATAAAAGCAAAATCCCCTAGTTAGTTTAACACTGGGTAACAAATTTTAGCGCCACTGTGGGAAAAAATCCTTTAGAATTCTTGCTGAGCTACCAATGAATACACGCCAATTCGAAGGGTAAAAATGAATTCTTGTTTCTCCAAAAAGGTCATCCACGTAAGAACAATAACACAAAGATTTGGTATCAGAAACTTGGAAGAAGATTGCGAAAGTCAGCAACTGGGACGCTGTCAAATCCAATCTTTGATATTAGGGATGGAAACTTCCGCATTTGAATTTACAAACAGTAAATAAAGTGTAAATAGTAAGAATGAAAAAGAATATATAAATTAAGGTATAAAAAGTATGTAATAATTTTAATTATAGTTAGTTAAAATTAAATATAATTAAAAACGGAATACACGACAATGTAGTTACAAGAATGGAAAACGTAAAATGTAAAATTATAAAATAAAAAAAATCCTCGGAAACTATTGACAGTGCGGCAAAACAAGTGCGAGATTCATAATGAGGTCACACTAATTAACAAAGATAAGCAGAAAATTAACCAACAAAGCATGTTTGCACAGCATGTAATTGCACCACGACAGTTTCAGCATCCAGCAAGGCCAGCGAAAACCAATTGTTGTAACAACATTGCCCTCATAACACTTCCCTTCAAGTAGGATACCTTGATGACGGTGAATAGTTCTTCATCCAGGGAACTGGAGTTACCTTACCTTTCACCGTGTGAAGCTTGATTACCTCTTTATCAGGCTCTCTGTGATTCCAACAGGTTTAGTGCTTCCCCTTGATAAAATAAAATTAATAATCTTACGTCCCTTGTACCTGTGTTGTCGAGAGAAACCTGGGAATAAACACGCTCAAGTAACCCCACCACCACTTAGATGGCAGCACCCCCTTCTTTATGGTAACATCACTTAGATGGAAAAAACATAATTGCATTCATTTAGGATACATTTATTGAAGGCGTTTCGGTCCTAGGACCTTGATCACTTCAAGTTCATGATGTATTTCATGATTCCACCCAACTGTGACTACTTTTGGTATAAACGATGAAAGCCACACACAAAACCATAAAACCATTATTATAGAGTCGTTCCATTTAAGCGAAACTTTACAGTAATTAAGCTATTCTGTGTGCCCTCTCATTCACGACCCCATCTTACACTTTCTACTCACACTTTCCAAATCTACTTTCCAAACACGCATAAACACAAAATTATCATATAAAAAACATTAAAAAATGAAATTAGTAACTAATTTTTGCCACATCAAATTTGGAATAAAAAAAATTGAAAGGAGAATGTATAAAGCCAATCCTGGCACCTGTAAAATACACATAATTCTTTTCCATTAACGAGATATAGAGTGGACAGAGGGGCTACAAAACAGTATTTCATCAGTTTTTGACTGCATGAGTCAGCCACACGCACACCAAAGGTGTCAATTTTGTGTTAAGGGTTAACATGTCCTTTGCGTTTAACCTACAGTGACTAACTCCTCTGTGTATATGACATTAGTCAAAATACACTTGCCTTGTATCACAAGCACTTCCAGAGATTTTGACAGAACACTTTTAGAGAACTTTGTTACGATGTTTTGAGTATTGGCCATTTAAAATGATTTCGAGGTATATTTTAAGTCTTAACACAAGAAAATAATCCGTACGAATAGCAATACATGCAGTGAAGCATGAATTCAAATGCTCTGTTTTGCCTGCCCAGTTATCAAGTGATGTGCTCACCGATATCAATTAAAAATTACACCCAAATGACCGACTTTAATACTATCGTTGTTGTAAGATGTTAAGTAGTTATCACATGAATTTAAGAGAGTCATCCAATACAAATATATTTGTGAAAATTTATATATAAATTTAAGTCAAGGTTCGCTTACCAGTGACCGTTCGTAATTTATTAGCGTTTGTTCGACCTAGGTAAGAATCTTAAAAACATTACCCGTTACCTTACCTCCCTGTGAATGATGTGTCTCCCACATTATCTGTAGTTTCTTAAAAATTGTGAAGAAATATGACATAACCCATGAATACGAATGGAATAATAATAATAATTATTTTAATAATAATAATCTTTATTTCAACAAGTATATGTACAAGGTATACAGGCCTAGCTGACATCAATATCATACTACTATGTAGAAAAACCCCTTGTTATGCAGAGCACTGCGGGCAGATTAGGTCAAGTTTGTTTCCAGGATGCGACCCACACCAGTCGACTAACAACCAGGTAATTATTTTACTGATAGGTGAACATTTACAGCAAGTGCCTAAAGCTAGCAGCAACCCCTCCTTCCTTCCTGGTGTATTGGAGTTAGGTATCAGCCAATGTCGATGCACATGTGTAGCCCCACACCACCTGCTTGCCGTCTGTTCAGACTTGAAGGGTGATACCATCTGGACGCTTTTGGTTACCATCAGATATGCATTGTTGGGGTGGCTTCCTTATTGCTGGGCATCCGGCTGTTGTGAGACGTCTCTTGATGTTACTGACCTCTTCATGACTATCAATATTTCCCTCGGATCTACGGTAAAGAAGACCATGGTAACCGAATCGGTCTGCTGATTCATTCCCGCAAATACACCTGTGTTAGGCGAGAATAGGGACGACAAGGCGAATGGCAGCGCCAATGCAGATGGTCTGTGAGTCAAGACGTGTGCCAAGGAAGGAGTTGGAAACAGCTAATAGGAAGTCCCCTACATGATGAGCTCTCACTGCTAGGAGGCGGGCTCTATCCTTCCCGACACATTCTGAAGCATTGCTGAGGCTATATTTTCCATCCCAGTGTGACTGTAGTTGTTGAGGGCAGCAGGTCTGGTTTCAGAGACCGTTAGATTAACCCACAGCGTGAGTCCGCCAACGAACTTTTGGTCATGAACTCTAACATTGTCCCTAAGGTGTTCAGGGAGAATCGCTGCTACAAGTCCATTGAATGCAACACATGACAACAGGAAAGCAGGTAGTGCAATCTGTGATGCTTTGAGGACACCAATACCTCCTAGTCTGACGAGAAGTGTAGCTTGGTCCCACTACCCGTCTTCATGAGTACTTTCATAAAAGTATGCCTTAAGATACTGTCGTGGTCATCCACATCTTAAGAAATATGTTAACCTGCGCAGACTCAAGCACTTTGTGAGAGGGTACAAGGCATCGTGGATGTCAAGATTGCCTTTATATTGTTCCATCCTCTTTAACTTGTCCAGTTTCTTCCTGAGAATTGAGTCAAATTACCTATATTTTCTGGCAATTATAGATTTTTAGCATTAATATAGAGCTAAACAAGTATGTAAAAATTATGTGCACGAGTCTAGCACAATATAATGTGCTAATGTATGTAACATGCTCCTGTGTGCTGATAAATTTACACATCCTCAGAAACTCTGCAGTGAGGAGAAGTTTAAATTAATGCACAGAGACGAGGTAACACGTTTAGGTCACAAGGTAATTGTGTAATAATAATTCATCATGAAAAGAATCAATATCAAACACTCCTGATTTTTATTCATATTATGGTTTTTAGTGTATTTCATAGGTGCTGATTCTGTTCAGATCTAACACAAAATCTTTACTTATAACACTGGCAGTATTATGCAACATAAGATTCTGACACTACGTATGTGATCTGTCCTGACAACATATTTGCTTTGCTTAGCCCTAGTTGTAACATCCTGACCTATCTGACCAATGTAAAAAGGTATTAGAGCATTTGACAATAATTTCATAACATTACTATCATTGGTTGTAATTTTTATAAAAAACATTTGTTTTGGTAGAATATCGTTACAATATAACCACAAAATATTTATACTTTATTGCTTATAATTGGAGAGACATCACAAATCTCGTTTTTTTTATTTTTCCTTAACTCTGATTATTTTTAAACATTAAAAATACTTGAAATGGAAATATTTTTTCCTTTTATTGCTGTGGTTTCTTGTATATTATGATTTCATTCACAGTGGAAGTCTCAGCGTTTAACGCAATTCTTTTCACGTGTGATATAAACTGTTAAGTTTATTCTTTCTTGTAAAATCACATTCTCAGAATTATTTTACAATCAATATTACTATTACACGTCAGTGTAAGTGCACGTCTTCGTTACACAATTGAAAATTACGTGTCTGCAAGACCAGACATAATAGTTGCACTAACAACTTATTGTATCTAATAGACTTGTGGAAAAAATGGCAAAATAAGTGGTTTTTCTTGTCATGTGTAGTACGGAAAAATTACGGTGATGAATTCGGGATTAACATTGTAATATAATTCAGTTTAGCTAATTTTCTGGAAACCAAAAAAATTCGTAATAGACAATAACTCTGATAAATTAATTCAATAAGCTTAGAGGGTCTCAATAGGATATTCAATCACACAATTAAGTTAATAAAAAATTTGAGTTTTATAGAAGCTGCACTACCCGACAATACATAAATTATGCAATGTTACGGCCAGGGATCTCGTGCTAGATGTCAGAGGTTGTGATATTGGCCCACCGACCCTTATCAAAGTGAGACAAGAGGAGCTTGCAGTGAGAGCCTCTAGAGACTCACCTGACCCGTAGCTCTTAGGGAAGCCTCGACGCCAACAATGGGAAGAACTGCACTCAAGCTATCGCGATAATGACTTAATATCACCCCAGCGAGACAGTGGCCTCATTGTCATTTCCGCTCACGGGTGCAGGATACACAGCGCTCTTAATGTCCCCCTCACGCTCTCCTTTCTGTTTGTATGTGTTTCTGTCTGGAACCCCTTTTGTCTTTGTGCCTGTCAGCCTATCTCTTCCTCCTCGCGATTCTCTTCTAGCCTCGAGCGTGTTTTAGCCCCGCCGCAACGCGTGTACTGCTCTCTCCACAGACATAAGAAAACACGTTAGGTCGTATAAGATCACAAGCCATTAATTGCTAAGGTTAGATTTTACTATTTTATGAGAAGCGCCGAAATTGTTTGGGATCATTCAGTACAAGTCGTGGTGGAGAGTCAAGCCTCCAGATTTACTAGCCTATAATCTTACCAAAATTTACGTAGTCAAATATAATTTAAATCCTTCTAATTTTCATAAAACTTTCCCAAATTAAAAAATTATTATTTATCAATAACTAGAATCCTTGTCCTCCATAACTAGGCAATAGAGTATTTTGTATATTGTGATCGCCTTTTCTTATTCTGTTTTTATCAGAGCTGTGACATTATTACGAACATTCTTTTTGTTTTCCTAATTTCAGTTTCTCGGTCCGCTACCCGCCTGGTGGCATATCAATTTCTGTACTTTTTCTATTTATATTTTGAAACATGCTTACCTGAATTTTAATACAGGAACTTAAAATTTCATGAAAGTGCTCAGAGCTAAAAATGCTGTGAAAATGTTTTTTTCACCTAATAAGAAATTATATAATTTGGGGATCTTTTTTTTCGTTAAATTTCCGCTTAGAGAGGAAATTTGAATGAAACTGATAATAAATTAGGTGGCTCTGAGTGCGGGAAGTTAGTGAAGAACCGTTTGAAAAATAACTTGTTCAGCATATTAAGCTGATGTATTTACTTATGACATTTTTTTTGAGGCAATCACTATTTTTTTTTTTTACAAATTAATTTGGTTTTAATTATAACCCTAATTTCTTAAGGGAAGTGGACTGGTAATCCAGCGGAAGGCCTCTATCTGATAACCAAAAAGCTCCAGTGGCAGGTCATCATATGACGTCTGGAAACACTTGACTTGTTTCCTGACGTATCTTACTCTAACTATTTTTTCTTATCATTCTGGAATTCCTTTATGACTAACAGCCTTTCTCGCTTCAGCCTTCATCTCGGGCATGTACATATCAGTATTATAGATTGTGATGTTTCGAACGTCGTCTTGCAGTTTGATATTTGAGATCAGCTTAACCATGTCTCGTTTTGCATTATCTTCATCAGACTTTCATAGGTCTCTTAAAATGTTTATGATGCAGGAATTACTGTTCATGAGCTCATAGTGCTTCTCGTGATGAAGATTGTTATCTTTAAGACTGGTCAGATGTGGCTATTAGCAGACGAAGGATTGAGCCTCCATCATTTCTTTAGCTGAATATTCAGAGTAACACGCGTATAGTGTTTCATGAAATAGGATCTATGTAATATACGATATGATAATTTATTGAATTGGCTTGAAATAATAGCTTTCGCTTTACCATAGTGACACTTTAGTGCAATGTTTGAACATCCATAATAGAAAAATATTATCTACCTCTTCTGTAGTTGGGTTATCAGTAAATTTCAACAACTTTGACTAGCACAGGAGG
>WNWK01006033.1:102500-111442 GCA_009830355.1 Cherax destructor | reverse complement strand
AAGAGTGACCTAATAGCAGCCAGCGAAGAGGCGGGGCCAGGAGCTGTGACTCGACTCATTCAACCACAACTAGGGTGAGTATAACTAGGTGATTCACACACACCTATTCACACTCAACTACACACACACACATACACACGCGCGCGCACATAACAGGCCTAGTGTTAATCGACATGTGCGTAGGACAAAATGGTAACTAATACACACACAGACACACACACACACACAAACACACACGCACACAAACACACATAAACACACACACATACACACAAACCCAAACACACACAAACACACACACACACACACATACACACACACACACACTGGAGTGTAAGAAGGCTTTCTGACACAGTTCCGCCCAAGAGATTAGTGCAAAAGCTAAAGAAGCAGACGGGAATAACAGGAAAGGCACTACAATGGATCAGAGAATGTGACGAGTGGGGTTCCAAAAGAGTTAGTCCTAGGCCGGTGCGTTTCCGGTAAATTTGAATGGCAGGACGGAAGGTATAGATTCAGAGTTGTCCCTGTTTGCAGACTATGTGAAGCTAATACGGGAATTCAAATGGATTAGGACAAAGTAGATTCAAACAGATCCAACAACTGGCTCCTGGAGTTTAACCCCACCAAGTGCAAAAGCCATGAAGATTGGGGAAGGTCAAAGAAGCCCTGCAGACGGAGTGCAGGCTAAAGGGCCAAAGGCTGCAAACCTCACTCAAGGAAAACCATCATGGTATTAGTATCATACCAAACACATCTCCTGAGACGCACATCAACCAAATAAATGCTGCATCACATGGGCGCCTGGCAAACCAAAGAATAGCGAAGACACATGAGTAAGAAGTCATTCAAGACTCTGTACACCATGTACGTCACGCATATTTTGGGAGTATACAACACCAATGTGGAACCCACACTTGGTCAAGCATGTCAAGAAATTAGAGAAAGTTGAAAGGTTCACAAGAAGACTAGTCCCTGAGCAAAGGGTATGTCCTACGACGAGAGGTTAAGGGAAATTAACCTGACGACACTGGAGGACAGGACTGATAGGGGAAACATGACAATGATGATAATGACATAAAAAGAATACTGAGAAGAATTGACAAGATGAATAAGGACAAAATGATTGGAAAATATATATATATATATATATATATATATATATATATATATATATATATATATATATATATATATATATATATATATATATATATATATATATATATATATATATATATATATATATATATATATATATATATATATGCTAGGAATTAGTATATCACAAACACTGATCTTGGCGATTTATTTCGAACTACGAACCCATGCAAGGTACGCAGTGCTTACGATCGCACACTGTCCAAACCTCATCCAGCTTGCCAGACTAGCTTCCAGGCAGGAAAGGGTTGCATTCATCTGCATTTCGACACAACCAGAGATTTTAATGCTAGAATTGAAGAGCAGGGACATTCACAAACAACTGCCGAAGACTCGATACCGAGTCGCTTACCGAAAAGGCAACACCTGGCACCAGCTACGCCAGAGCCATTCCAAGGCAGCCAGGCAGGAAGCTTCACATCATCCCTCTGCGCATGCAGAGATTTTACTAGAATTGCAAGCAGGAATATTCACAAACACGATCCTGGACCGAACCTCGAACTCATGACGGTACGCAGTGTCGACGACTGGTCCACACGTCCAGCTTGCCAAGCATTCCAGGCAGGAAGGCTTACAGCTTCATCTCATCCCGTAGCTAACAGAGATTTTTACGTTAGGAATTCGAGAGCAGGCGAAATATAATATTTCGCCTGCTCTTGTGAATTCCTAGCATTGTAAAAATCTCTAGTTGTGTCGATGCATGCAGGGATGAGATGAAAAGCTGTAAGCCTTCCCGCCTGAAAGCTGGCTGCCTTGGAATAACGTCTAGCGAAAGCTGGATGCCAAGGTATTGGACCAGTGTGGTACGGTCGGTAAAGCACTGCGTACCTTGTCATGAGGTTCGTAGGTTCGAGTCTCGTCGGCCAGAGATCAGTGTTTGTGAATATTTCGCCTGCTCTTGCGAATTCCTAGCATTGTAAAATCTCTAGTTGTGTCGATGCATGAGGGATGAGATGAAAAGCTGTAAGCCTTCCTGCCTGAAAGCTGGCTGCCTTGGAATAACGTCTAGCGAAAGCTGGATGCCAAGGTTTGGACCAGTGTGGTACGGTCGGAAAGCACTGCGTACCTTGTCATGAGGTTCGTAGGTTCGAGTCTCGTCGGCCAGAGATCAGTGTTTGTGAATATTTCGCCTGCTCTTGCGAATTCCTAGCATTGTAAAAATCTCTAGTTGTGTCGATGCATGCAGGGATGAGATGAAAGCTGTAAGCCTTCCTGCCTGAAGCTGGCTGCCTTGGAATAACGTCTAGCGAAAGCTGATGCCAGGTATTGGACCAGTGTGGTACGGTTTTGGTAAAGCACTGCGTACCTGTCATGAGGTTCGTAGGTTCGAGTCTCCGTCGGCCAGAGATCAGTGTTTGTGAATATTTCGCCTGCTCTGCGAATTCCTAGCATTGTAAAAATCTCTAGTTGTGTCGATGCATGCAGGGGATGAGATGAAAGCTGTAAGCCTTCCTGCCTGAAAGCTGGCTGCCTTGGAATAACGTCTAGCGAAAGCTGATGCCAAGGTATTGGACCAGTGTGGTACGGTCGGTAAAGCACTGCGTACCTTGTCATGAGGTTCGTAGGTTCGAGTCTCCGTCGGCCAGAGATCAGTGTTTGTGAATATTTCGCCTGCTCTTGCGAATTCCTAGCATTGTAAAAATCTCTAGTTGTGTCGATGCATGCAGGGATGAGATGAAAAGCTGTAAGCCTTCCTGCCTGAAAGCTGGCTGCCTTGGAATAACGTCTAGCGAAAGCTGGATGCCAAGGTATTGGACCAGTGTGGTACGGTCGGTAAAGCACTGCGTACCTTGTCATGAGGTTCGTAGGTTCGAGTCTCCGTCGCCAGAGATCAGTGTTTGTGAATATTTCGCCTGCTCTTGCGAATTCCTAGCATTGTAAAAATCTCTAGTTGTGTCGATGCGCAGGGGATGAGATAAAAAGCTGTAAGCCTTCCTGCCTGAAAGCTGACTGCCTTGGAATAACGTCTAGCGAAAGCTGGATGCCAAGGTATTGGACCAGTGTGGTACGGTCGGTAAAGCACTGCGTACCTTGTCATGAGGTTCGTAGGTTCGAGTCTCCGTCGGCCAGAGATCAGTGTTTGTATATATATATATATTGTCGTGCCGATTAGGTAAAACTTGCGATTTTGGCTTAAATAGCAACGCTCACCTTGCCATATAAGACAAGTGAAAATTTGTGTATGCAATAATTTCGCCAAAATCATTCTGAACATAACGAAAAAAATATATTTAATTGTGTTTGTTTATTATTAAATTAATGTTAACGTATCTAAAATATATTTAGTTGGGTTAGGCTAAATTAAATTGCACTTGTTATAATAAGGTTAGGTAGGTTTTCAAAGATTCTCTTGGTACAAAATTATATATTCTTACATTAACATAAATGAAAAAAATATATCTTTAAACGTATAAAAGAAAATTTTAGAAAGGACTTAATTTTAGATGAGTTCTTGCTAATTGACCAGTTTTACCTAATCGGCACGACATATATATATATATATATTACTTTATTAACACACCGGCCGTCTCCCACCAAGGCAGGATGGCCCGAAAAAGAACTTTCACCATCATTCACTCCATCACTGTCTTACCAGAGACGCTCTTACACTACAGTTATAAAACTGCAACATTAACACCCCTCCTTCAGAGTGCAGACAGTTTCTTATAAACTTTGTAAATGGCTTGTTGATATTTTGATCCCAATTGTTGGAAAAAATCTAATATTAATGTTAAAAACAACTTAGATTTAGTTGATAAATTAAGCACCTTGACTGACTTAAATGGTTTCAATATGGTTAGTTTTGATGTTACCTCCTTGTTTACAAAAGTTCCAGTTGATGATTTACTAAGTTTCTTATCTGAAAAACTTGTTAATTACGATTTACCATTGTCAGTTCCTACTATCATTAAACTTATTAAACTTTGTATTGTTGATGCAAAATTTGTATTTAATGATGAGTTTTACACTCAGAAGTTTGGTATGGCAATGGGAAATCCTCTTTCACCTGTTCTTAGTAATTTATACATGGAATTTTTCGAAACAAGATTGCTTAACACAATCCTTCCCAATAGAGCTAAGTGGTATAGATATTTTGATGATATTTTGTGCCTTATGCCTAGGAATGTAGAAATAAACCATTTCCTTGTTAAATTAAATAGCTTAGCTTATTCTATAAATTTTACTGTTGAATTCGAAGTAAATCACTTATTGCCCTTCCTAGATGTTTTTATTATTAAGGATAACATTGATTTTAAATTTTAAATTTACAGAAAACCTACAAATAATTGTTCCTATTTACACTATTACTCTTCACATCAAGATAGAGTTAAAGTGTCGGTTTTCTCTTCAATGTTTTTGAGAGCTTTACGTATATGTAGTCCAGAGTTCATAGATGAAGAAATCTCTAAAATTTATGAAATAGCTAATGATTTAAAATACCCAAGAAACGTAATTGATAAATCTTTTAAAATAGCTAGAAATACTTTTTACAGTCCAAAAAGGGACAACCAACCCTATTCTACTAAAAATATGTTGGTTCTCCTTTACCATGAAAACTTGGTTGATATGCCTTCCTTTCTTAAGAATTTTAATATCAAAGTTGTATTTAAAAATCATGACACAGTAAAAAATGTTTTTGATAAAAAAATCCCCCAAAATGCTGACGGATGTGTCTATAAGATTCCTTGTAAAATATGCGATAAAGTTTATTACGGTCAAACTGGTAAAAACAACATAATTATAGCATTAGAACTGGACAAGATTCTAATTAGCTAATGCTCTATTTATTTATATGAGAGATTTTAACCATCCAATTGATTTTCAAAATGCTGAGAAAGTTGTTTGGAAAAAAATATGAATTTTTTTTTTTTGTTTATATAAATTGGATTCATTTATAATTAATAAAATTTGGGAAGAATTTAATGATAAATTGGACAAATCTTAATTCTTGGGAAGAGTTTCAGGTCCTCTTCACAGAGTCGGGCGATGATACGCTACTGTGAGGTGTGGTCTTTGTTAGTATGATGTGACTGTGAGGTGTAGTCTTGCCCCTTTTAAGCCTTCTTGCTATGTTTTGTTTTATAGTTCC
Source organism: Cherax destructor (assembly GCA_009830355.1). NCBI lineage: Eukaryota > Metazoa > Arthropoda > Malacostraca > Decapoda > Parastacidae > Cherax > Cherax destructor. The sequence continues at coordinate 106,191 of WNWK01006033.1, read as the reverse complement.
TTGATAATGTGAGTAGTCACGAAAGCGCTTGAATTCCTCTATTTTTTCATAGTGGTTGTCTTGCATATTTTGAAATCACCAGTTTACTGTGATATTTTTGCATATATATATATATATATATATATATATATATATATATATATATATATATATATATATATATATATATATATATATATATATATATATATATATATATATATATATATATATATATATATATAGTACAGGACATAATCCAACAGTATAAATTTGTCCCAGTGGGATCAGAGACCTTGGGAGCGTGGGGAAAAAATGAAACACGTTTCCTAAAGAACTGGGTTCCAGACTCATCGACACCAATAGGGACCCAAGGGCAGCCACGTTCATGTTCCAGCGTCTCAGCGTGGCCATCCAGAGGGAAATGCATGCTGCATACTTGGCTCGGTCCGGCTTCGGAGGAGCTGGAGGAGATTCATAATCTTTGACATATTGTACCATTGTATTCATGTTCATGTTTGTGTTTTCTATATGTGTATTCTGTCTATTAATAAAGCATTTATATGTATGTATGTGTGTATATAGGATGGGTGGTAGGAGAAGTGGAATATTCAAATGGCATCAGGAAGAAATCCAAATATTCTTCCTTGAAGCCTTTATCCACTTCTCCGAGGCTATGGGTCCCACAATTTGCACTAGAGGTGGACCCCATCCTATATAAAAAAAAAATATATATATATATATATATATATATATATATATATATATATATATATATATATATATATATATATATATATATATATATATATATATATATATATATATATATATATATATATATATATATATATATATATATATATATATATATATATATATATATATATATATATATATATATATATATATATATATATATATATATATATATATATATATATATATATATATATATATATATATATATATATATATGCTCTGTGAAGACTTTTGTACTGAGCTCTCCGTTCTTAGCTACCTGAGATTGGATGATGGCTTCCCTCGACTACGAGCAGCTATATCTCCAACTGAAGGCGGAATTAACGGAAGCTAGAAGAGAAATTCAATGATTGAGGGGTATATGCAAGGATTATCCCCGTATCAATGTCGCCGATGATCAGACCCACGAATGGATGCTAGTGGGATCTGAAGGGACGAAGCTGAAGTTGAAAAAGGTCCAGGAAACTGCTGTGAAAGCCAGCAACTCTTTTACTTTGTTATCAGACGAATGTGAAGACATCCCAGCGAAGACCATCTCTACAAAGACCGTCGAGAACGTCATGCTCACTGCCAGTCGAGGTAAGAACATTGTTTTAGTTGGGGATAGTCAGATTAGGTTTATGGATAGGGAATTTTGTCTTAAGGATAGGAATAGGAGGCAGAGGGTATGTTATCCTGAGGCTTTGATGAAGGATATTGTTAGCCGTCTGGACGACATCATGAGAGGTAATGGGAGCAATCCGATTATCTGTCTCAGTGCTGGAGGCAACGATGTTGGCAGGCGTAGGAGTGAGGAGCTGATTACCAGCTATAGGTCAGCAATAGACAGAATTAGGAAGAAGGGTGGGAACCCTGTCATATGTGGTATTTTACCAAGGAGAGGAGTTAGAAATGAATGGGTGTCCAGGGCAATTGGTGTCAATTGCTGGCTGGACAAATACTGTAAGGAAAATGCAGTAACATTCATTGACAACTGGGACCTCTTCTATGGCAGAAATGACATGTATGCCAGGGATGGGGTTCACTTATCTAGGTCTGGGGTGGGGGCACTGGCAACTGCAGTGTAGGGAGCTGTTAGGGCTTTAAACTAGAACAAATTTGTGGTATGGGTTATGGGGGGAAAACAGTGAAGTCCCAGTGTAGTAATGTTATGAATTCTAGGGGAACTAGTAATAGGCAGAATAAGGTGGATATTGGAAAGCCAGTGGCACTAGGTGACAAGGACAGTAATAGGTATAGTAGAAAAACATAAATGAGAAGGAAGGTTAAAGAGAAAGGGGGGTCTTTATATGTATATTACACTAATAGTCGTAGTGCTAGAAATAAGATGGAGGAATTGAGATTAGTTGCAAGTATGGGTAATATTGATGTTTTTGCAATAACTGAGACATGGTTTAATATGAAAAATCGGGACATGCCTACCGAATGTCACATTCAGGGTTTTAAATTGTTCCAAGTAGGCAGACGTATCGGGAAGGGGGGTGGGGTGGCACTCTATGTCCGTAATCATTTAAATTGTTGCATAAAAACGGGTATAAAGTCTGAAATAACACATACAGAGTCTGTCTGGATAGAATTTTCATAGGGGTGTGAAAAATTGATTTTAGGCGTGATGTTCCGTCTTCCAAACTTAAATAGGGAACAAGGGAGACTACTTTGGGAGGAAATTGTTAAGGCCACAAGGCACGATAATGTAGTAATTCTAGGGGACTTTAACTTTAGTCAGATTGATTGGAATTTCTTGAAAGGGAATTTAGAATCTAACGACTTTTTAGAAGTAGTTCAGGATTGTTTTTTGAAGCAGTTTGTGACAGAACCTACAAAGGGAAATAACCTACTTGACTTGGTTCTGGCAAACAAGGAAACCCTTGTTAATAATTTAGAAATTACAGAGGAACTTGGCACAAGCGACCACAAGTCAATTACCTTTAGTATTGAATGGATGCATGATAGTAGGGATAATTCAGTAACGGTTCCAGATTTTTGCATAGCAGATTATAATGGACTTAGAGAACACTTATCAACTGTGGACTGGGGTAACGAAGAGAGCTATCAATATGACAGCTTTCTTAACACTATACAGGCTGCCCAAAGAACATTTATCCCATATAAAGAAATTAGATGAAGTAGAAATGACCCAAAATGGATGAATAATAGGCTCAAATATCTTTTAGATCATAAGAAAGGAATTTATAGGCGCATAAATAGAGGTGAGGGTTATCTTATAAATCAGTATGCTGACATTAAGAGGGACGTTAAAAAGGGGATAAGAAAAGCTAAACGGGACTATGAAATTAAAGTTGCTAGGGATTCAAAAACTAACCCAAAAAGTTTTTTCAGGTTTATAGAACAAAAGTTAGAGATAAGATAGGTCCACTTAAAAATAACTCTGGGCATCTTACTGACAAGGAGAATATGTGCTCTATTTTTAATAATTATTTTCTCTCGGTTTTCACACAGGAAGACACTAATAATATTCCAGTAATTAATTTTTACAGTGGCCCTGAAGAAGATAAATTATGTAATATCACAGTCACTAGCGAAATGGTTATGAAACAACTAGACCACCGACTGAAACAAAATAAATCACGGGTCCTGATGAGCTTTTTGCAAGGGTTCTTAAGGAATGCAAAATGGAACTCTGAACCAATATCTAACATTTTTAATTTATCTCTTCAAACAGGTGTAGTGTCTGATATGTGGAAGATGGCTAATGTAATTCCTATTTTTTAAAGCAGGGGACAAGTCACTACCGTCAAATTAACGCCCAATAAGCCTGACCTCAATTGTAGGCAAATTACTAGGGTCAATTATAGCTGATATTATTAGAAGCCATCTAAATAACCATAATTTGATTAATGATACTCAGCATGGATTCACGAGGGGCCGTTCCTGCCTATCTAATTTATTAACCTTCTTCAGTAAAGCTTTTGAGGCTGTTGATCACGAT
>WNWK01006033.1:92500-97500 GCA_009830355.1 Cherax destructor | reverse complement strand
CAAGATTGATGGATTGAACACATCGACTCCAGGCCGAGGGACTGATAACCTCAAACTCCTCCTCTCCTTACACCTTTCTACTTTGTATTGGACTGATGAAGCCACTGTGTGGCGAAACGTTTCCTCAATAAAGATACCCAAGTGTTGCATATGTGTCTAATTTAACAACTTGTCGGTTCTCTGAACCATTCAGGTTCAACGTCTTGAGACTCACCTCTTAACTCCATCTTACAAAAACAACGTATAACCTTGCTAGGTTTTACTTCAATTCAAAAGCCAGTAATAATGTCAAAGAACATTAGTAAATGTTATAAGCCTCTTATTTCCTGAAATGTTCTGCTGAAGTTGTAACTGTGTAAACCTTTCCAGCTTATGAAATACACTAAAAATGATTTCACAATGGATACTGCAAAACGCACAATGGAGTGTATAACAAAGCATACCATAAAAATAAAATAAAGCATTCAACAAAACATACAGCAAAGCATATAAGAAAATATTCAACAAACATACAACAAAATATTCAACGAAACATACAAAAGAACATTCAACAAAACATACAACAAAACATTCAACAAAACATACAACAAAACATTCAACAAAACATACAACAAAACATTCAACAAAACTTTCAACAAAACATACAACAAAATATTCAACGACACATACAACAAAACACACAACACAGTACACAACAAAACATTCAACAAAACATACAACAAAACATACAACAAAATATTCAACAAAACATACAACAAAACATACAACAAAACATACAACACAGTACACAACAAAACATTCAACAAAACATACAACAAAACATTCAACAAAACATACAACAAAACATACAACAAAACATACAACAAAACATACAACAAAACATTCAACAAAACATACAACAAAACATACAACACAGTACACAACAAAACATTCAACAAAACATACAACAAAACATACAACAAAACACACAACACAGTACACAACAAAACATTCAACAAAACATACAACAAAACATTCAACAAAACATACAACAAAACATTCAACAAAACATACAACAAAACATACAACACAGTACACAACAAAACATTCAACAAAACATACAACAAAACATTCAACAAAACATACAACAAAACATACAACAAAACATACAACAAAACATACAACAAAACATTCAACAAAACATACAACAAACATACAACACAGTACACAACAAAACATTCAACAAAACATACAACAAAACATTCAACAAAACATTCAACAAAACATACAACAAAACATACAACAAAACATTCAACAAAACATACAACAAAACATACAACAAAACATACAACACAGTATACAACGAAACATACAACACAGTATACAACGAAACGTTCAACAAATCATACAACAGCATACAACAGAGCATTCTACAAAACATTCAATAAAACATACAACAAAACATACACAAAACATACAACAAAGTGATATTTTGGATAATCTAGCAGAAATAGAGGTGCTGTACTAAATGGGTATTTGCATGTTAAGTAATGATGCAAGGATATTAGCTGTTTTAATAACATTAACGTGGCAAAAGGAATTCGACATACGGAGGATCAAGTCTTCACCGCTTCTTGCGCTCAATAACAACGCACAGATTAGGTGCTGCATTAACATATGAAAATAATAACTTTAGCAACTTACACAAACGTTTGTGTGAGAGGAAGGTGAATGTGGGAAGAATGACCAGTGTGTGTGTACTCACCTAGTTGTACCCACCTAGTTGTGGTTGCAGGGGTCGATTCATAGCTCACTGGTCGCTACTAGGTCACTCTCTCTGCTCCACGAGCTTTATCATACCTCTTCTTAAAGCTAAGTATGGACGGCCTCCACTACATCACTTTCCAGACTATTCCACTTCCTGACAACTCTGTGACTGAAGAAATACTTCCTAACATCCCTGTGATTCATCTGAATCTTCAACTTCCAACTGTGACCCCTTGTTGCTGTGTCCCATCTCTGGAACATCCTGTCTCTGTTCATCTTGTCGATTAATTTCAGTATTTTATATGTCATTATCATATCCCCCTTATCTCCAATGTCCTCGTAGGACATGCCCCTTAGCTCTGGGAATAGTCTTGTTGCAAACCTTTTGCACTTTTTTTCTAATTTCTTGACGTGCTTGACCAGGTGTGGGTTCCAAACTGTGTGTGTGTGTGTGTGTGTGTGTGTGTGTGTGTGTGTGTGTGTGTATGTTTGTAACTACCCTACACATGCATATGCTTTGCCATAAAATAACGCATTTAAACTGATATATGGGGGAAAATAAAACAAATATATTTATAAAAAAAATTCAGGCGTTACGAAAAATGAAACTTACATAGAAAATATGAATTACATTATAATTAACTGTATGAGTTCCCATAATAATTTTTTATTTATTTGTGTTCTTATAATTTATAGAATTGTGATTTGTGCACATGGCATGTGTAAACTTGTGATTTATGGGCTTGTAATTTATGGGTTTGTGATTTGTTGTCTGTGATTTGTAGGCTTTGCTTTCTTTGTGTTTGTGATGTGAGTGCTTGTAGCTTGAGCACTCGTAATTTTTGGTCTTGTGATGTGTTGGTTTGTGATCATACGTTACGACTTAATTATTGAACTGTCAGATACTATGACCAAAGACTAGAGTTATCTGAAGAAAATAAGAGAGAGAGAGAGAGAGAAAGAGAGAGAGAGAGAGAGAGAGAGAGAGAGAGAGAGAGAGATAGAGATAGAGAGAGAGAGAGAGAGAGAGAGACATAGACAGAGACAGACAGACAGACAGACAGACAGACAGACAGACAGACAGACAGACAGACAGAGACAGAGAGACAGAGGGAGGGAGAGAGAGAGAGTGTGAGTGTATAAGGACGTACATGAGAAAGGCAGATAGCAGCAGAGGATTGGAAGTCCACACTGAGGCTATCGGCTGAGAAAAACCATCTACTTATTCTTATATGAAGTACTATCGTAATTTATCTAGCTATTTGAGGCAAGGATAGAAAATAACAAGAAACCTGAACCGTACCATAAAGGGAAAATTGTATGGAAATTTACAGAAGAGATGTCACTTGATAGAATATGTGAACTATAACTACCTATACTACTTTAGTAATTATTCTATCTTAATGAAGTTAGTCGTGTCACTCAACTGCCCCTCACAAGCTTTGTGTATCAAGGGCAGTACATCTGTTACCACCAGTCATGTTACTACTGTCACAACCTCTACTTCTATTATATTATGGATTCGTTTGCCTTGTTTTCGATTGATCGTGCAACGCTGTGTAACCCTTGTGGGTACAGCACTTCGTTCTGATTGTAATAACAATAGTTCGACTGATCGTCCTGATGCGCTCGCTGGAAGACCTTACGAATCTGTTTGCTTCAGAATGAACAAAAGAGAAAAAGATAAAGAGGAAAGGAGTTGAGTGTATAAGTCTTTCTTCACAAGGTTTATTTGTGAGTGATGGTACGAGGTATCAAGCTCTTCACTTTACCCTTTGATATATAATCAACATTGAGCTTTTCTTCGTTTGTGTCGCGTAGTTTTGTATCCATGATACCCAAAATGCATTACTGTGCACCTGACTACATTTAAACTCATCTGCCACGATTCTGACCACAGCACCAACATGTCTAGATTACTCTAAATACTCATACAATTTCCTTTGGATGCTGAACTTTTTGCCCAATTTTGCAACGTCTTCAGATTTTGTTATCGTCGATGTTAGTCCTGTCTCGTGATCTTTTCCGTTAATTGCAAAGAGGATTGGACCAAGTATCAGTCCATTGCGAAGTTTATTCTTAACGAAAAGCCAATCATACTGGTGTCCATTGAGTACAACTCTGTGTTTCCTGTCTCTGAATCCTTCACCCATCCAGGCACGAAATCTGTCTCCTCAACCAAGGGTATTTATTTTGGTCATCACTTATCGATGGGACACTGTGTCAAAGGCATTCAGGAAATACAGATATATTTAATTTGAAGGACCTTTTCATCCCAGTTTTTGTATATGTAATTGAAAAATTAGAGTACGTTAGCCAGAAATTATCTTTATTGCGGAAACCACCATTTATTTTTCAGATTATCATCTGCCATCTCCCTAATATTAGGTTCCACTTGTTTTCATTAAATTGGTAAATTAGTTTGATAGTGGAGGGCACAAGTCTTGTTCCCATTTTTAAATATAGGTTTTAACAATGGCTAGTTTCTACTCTATTATCACCTTGCTTTCTTCTAGTGATTTAATTAATATTACCGTCAGTGTGTAAGTGATTTGATAGTGTTATTTTTTTTTATAATTCTTGTACGTATTTATTTTGGTCCACTTGATTTGAAAATATTTAGCTTCTCCACGTATAAAATTATGTCTAGGCTGCTAATTTTGTCAACGCATAGCAGACAACGAAAGCAAATTGTGTGGCCTCTGAAAGTTGGTGTTGTGTTCAACAGTAAAAATGGACCTGAAGACTGAGTTGAAAATCGATGCTATATCCTTGTTGGTGTTTGTTGTTCCCCGTTATCGCAAGTCAAAGATCCTATCGTTGTTTTCACCTTTTTCTCCCCTGATGCATTTGAATAATTCCTTCTCGATTGAGTAATTAGTCTTTCTAATTCACTTTCAGCATTTCTGATCTTTCTCTCTCTTTCCCCTCTGTAACCATATGGAATTAGTATGACCTTCGAAGTTATAATTAATTTTATATTTCTTACACGCATAACATTTTTTTCCCATTGGGTGTTTAGTCATCCAGCAAGAGTCTCTCTTCTTTTACACATATTTATCTTTTTTCTTATGTTATCCTTCTCAATACCAATTTTTTTTCTCTTAAATTTGCTCCGTATTTCCACTTCACTATCTGCATTTAGCAGTTCGTTCCAGTTAACGTTACTGATATCTCAGAGTTAGCTGCTTTGTAACTGGGAGACATCATAATGATGTTCTGAATAACAAAGACTGTGTTTACCTTGAAACGGA
>WNWK01006033.1:17500-90000 GCA_009830355.1 Cherax destructor | reverse complement strand
ATGGAGTTCAATTCAAGGGGCTTCAATTTTTTCTAGTTGTTCAGATGTCTGACTTGATCTGTATGGACAGTGAAGTGTTCCTTTTACTAGTTCTGAAATCCTTCTAGCCTTGAATGAGGCCATTGGTATACAGTAATCTTCCAATCTCAAGATAACAGGTAATTTGAACAGTATCATCACTGGCTCAGCAACTCTTGTTCTGAATGTTCTATTTAACCACAATATTGCAATCAATTCCTTGCAGTAGTAATTGCAACAGTGTGGTCATCCTCGAATGCGATATCCTTTAACATTCTCACTCCCAAGTTTCGTTCATATTAATTACTGCTGTAGTGAATGATTTAAGAACGACAACCAGATGCTGGACGAGCACTGTTCCTTAAGACATAGAACGTTTCATCCTGGCAGCCTCTGACTCCACTGTTTACTACTACTCCGGGTTCTAGTTATTCTGATGTTAAATATTCACCTGCGCTCTTTTCCAGCTATTCATTTTGCACGCATTTTTTATGCTATTACACCAAGGTCATACTTTCTGCAGACTTCTGCAAAACAGTGTACACTATCATCTGCATTTAGCTTCTTTTCTAGTGCCTCCAAGACCATGTCTTAATGATTAACCAAATTGTAAAAAACAGTATTGACCTGCTTGAAATTCATGCTGCCATGGATTGCAAAATTGTTGTGATTCCAGTTGATTGGGAATTTGACTGGAAATCTTTCTTCTTAGGGCAAGTTCAAAGTTTATGAAAATGTGTGACGTTATGGCTATTAGTATATATTTTAATGCAATATGAATTACTTCCACCTATTAATGACTATGGGATGACATATATGTTCAGGTTCCTTCTCGAGAGAACACTCAGGTTGCGAGAAAGAGGGTTCTTGCAATTTCTGATGAATATTGAAGTCTATGAGTCTGGGTTTGGAGCATAAATTATGATGGCTTCTTCACAGTCAGTTGGGAACTGGGCTACATCGGAAATTGCGAAGATGTCAACAGTATTTTGAGTTTGTTTTTTAAAAAACTCATTTGCATCGCCATTGTGTATACTGATGAATGGTTCACTGAACAGAGTCGTATTGTGACTTCCGATTTTCACTAATTTCATTATGGTCGTCCATGTCCGCTTCGTCTTCTTTGAGTAGTAGCCTTGTACTAGATACGGTTTGCACCCTGGTTTTTGCGTACTAGAAAAAGAGATTTGGGAGAATTTTAATTTCAATTACAGCTCTTTGTTACCTCTCCCTCTCCCTTAAAATCAACGTAACGCAGTCAGTTTGAGTTCTCCATTCCTCTAACTAGACTTCCATTCAGTGCTTAAGAAAACCTGCTTATTTTGAGAGGCTTTGTTATTTATCTCTCCCCCTCTCTCTCTCTCTCTCTCTCTCTCTCTCTCTCTCTCTCTCTCTCTCTCTCTCTCTCTCTCTCTCTCTCTCTCTCTCTCTCTCTCTCCCAGTCTCTTGAATTTGCATATTCTCCTTTTCTGTGGTGGTATGTACATGAAGTAATTTTTGTTCACCACTGAGCCCCTTCAGGGAACCTTGTTTAGATCCACGTTAGTCATATCATCTTCCCAGCGTATTTCATTAACCTCAGGCTGAGGATTTGTTTGATTCTTTTTCATGTTCCTCTTGTTGAAATTATATTAGTTGAATTCCTTCTTATGACTGACTCCATTTCATTGACCCAGGTCTTCGTCGTTCACAAAAGTCTGAACCCTGATTATGTCGTGGGCTGAGATTGCTGTCATTGACAGTATTACGTCCTAGAATAAGTCCTTTTTTTGTGAATTTAGGTGTACTGTATTTCCTCATCTATACTGTCCTGTTATATTCTAACTTAACGCGAATTTATTGCAAAGGTTTAGTAATTCTGAAGCGTGAGACTGCTCATTAAAAGTAGCTCCAGAGACTTTCTGCTATACAGTCCTTGTTACGTTCTTAGGTTTATGATGTTTTAAATTAAGTTCACCAAACAATAGGTTATGAAGACAGTCACTATTTCCAACAGCTGATCATAGAACTGTTGAGAAGTTGTATCTCGTGGTTAATATAGAAGCACATCTAGATTAAACTAATCTAGATTCTGATTTCCAATGTAACTGCCTAAACTTTGACAAAATCATTTGTTACGTTGACTAGATCAGTGCATATAAGCTACTCTTTAACATACTGACGAACCCATTCTTGTTGCACGTTTTTCTGGTTGCCTATAAATAGGTTTTTACCCAGAAATCTGTATCGTATCAAAGTAAACTTCAACGTGGGTCTTCGTAAAACCAGCCAATATTGCGTTTAACTCAGTAAGAACACTCTTGATTAAGCAATATTTTAGTGTTTTTACTTCGCTCAAGACCTTGTAGGTTTGCAAACACAAAAAAATATGGTACATTCCTAGTTAATGTACTACGAGAAGGGGAGATGGGCATGTTGGTTGGACTTAATGTCTGAGGCTGTGATGAGGCCACACCGACCGACATTACATTTAATTAACATATCTAACATAACCTAACCTGAATTAGGTCGACTTAAAAAAAGACGTTTTGAAACAGACGTTAAGAATGACGTAATAAAATGATAGAGGCTGTACACAAACACAAGAAAGACAAGTGTGAAAAACAAGAACATCAAGGAAAATATTTGGTCTGTCATAAATCATCACTAAACGATAATTATTTTCTTATTAAAATAAATGATTAGATGAGCATACGTTACACAAGTTGTTAGCCGGAAAATGACTTGAATTACGTGCAAGAAAATTATCTTACGGAAGAAGGCAAGAGAGGTCATTACAGCTTAGGAAATAAATCACATTAATTAATACAAATGAGGTACTTATTACAAATGAGGTACTTATTTTGACTGTCCTATACCTGTGCTATATTCCAAGGTAATCACTAGATAGACTAGTGAGTATTGTCTCACTGTACCTGTGTTGGTGACACCAGGATCATCACTAGCTAGACTAGTGAATATTGTTCTACTTTACCTGTGTTGGTGACACCAGGATCATAACTAGCTAGACTAGTGAGTATTGTCCCTCTGTACATGTGACGGAGATTCCAGGATCATCACTAGCTAGACCCGTGAGTACCCTCTATATCTGTGCTAGTGACTCCATATACATCACTAGCTAGACTAGTAAGTATTGCTCCAGCGTTTGTTGAGTACCATAATCACACAAGAAAGTAATTTAGAAAAAGCCGATAAGATAAATGCGATGCAAATAATTAACATCACACACACACACACACACACACACACACACACACACACACACACACACACACACAATCGTTCAAGACTCTGTACACCATATACGTCAGGCCCATGCTGGAGTATGCAGCACCAGTTTGGAACCCACACCTGGTCAAGCACGTCAAGAAATTAGAGAAAGTGCAAAGGTTTACAACAAGACTAGTCTCAGAGCTAAGGGGATTGTCCTACGAAGAAAGGTTAAGGGAAATCGGTCTGACGACACTAGAGGACAGGAGGGTAAGGGGAGACATGATAACGACATATAAAATACTGCGAGGAATAGGTGGACAGAGACAAGATGTTCCAGAGAGGGGACACAGAAACAAGGGGTCACAATTGGAAGTTGAAGACTCCTATGAGTCAAAGGGATGTTAGGAAGTATTTCTTAAATCATAGAGTTGTCAGGAAGTGGAATAGCCTGGAAAGTGACGTAGTGGAGGCAGGAACCATACATAGTTTTAAGACGAAGTTTGATAAAGCTCATGGAGCAGGGAGACAGAGGACCTAGTAGCAATCAGTGAAGAGGCGGGGCCAGGAGCTATGACTCGACCCTGCAACCACAAATAGGTGAGAACAAATAGGTGAGTACACACAGGAATAGGAAGCAGGAATAGGAAGGGAGAAACGAAACTACAAAAGGGGGGATTACACAGGCATGAGGAATTTCCTACAAGTGGGAGAGAGAATTGGCAGGAAAACCAGTAAAAGAAATGATGGAATATGTGACAACCAAATGCAAAGAGGCAGAGGAGAGGTTTGTTCCCAAGGAAAATAGAAGTAATGGGAAGACCAGAACGAGTCCTTGGTTCACCCAGAGGTGTAGGGAGGCAAAAACTAAGTGCACTAGAGAATGGAAAAAGTACAGAAGACAAATGACCCAGGAAAATAAAGAGATTAGCAGAAGAGCCAGAAACGAATATGCACAGGTAAGAAGGGAGGCTCAGCGACAATATGAAAATGATAAAGCATCAAAAGTCAAGTCTGACCCGAAGCTGTTGTATAGCCACATCAGGAGGAAAACAACAGTCAAGGACCAGGTAATCAGGCTGAGGAAGGAAGGTGGGGAGTTCACAAGAAACGACCAAAAGGTATGTGAGGAGCTCAACATGAGATTTAAAGAAGTATTTACAGAGGAGACAGGAAGGTCTTCAGGAATTCAGAATAGGGAGGTATACCAACAAGTGCTGGATGAAATACACACAACCGAGGAGGAGGTGAAGAAGCTGCTATGTGAACTCGATACCTCAAAAGCGGTGGGACCTGACAACATTTCTCCGTGGGTCCTTAGAGAGGGAGCAGAGATATTAAGTGTGCCACTAACAAAAATTTAAACACATCCATTGAAACTGGGCAACTACCTGAGGTGTGGAAGATGGCAAATGTAGTCCCAATTTTTAAGAAAGGAGACAGACACGAGGCATTTAACTACAGACCTGTGTCACTGACGTGTATAGTATGCAACGTCATGGAGAAGATCATCAGGAGGAGAGTGGTGGAGCACCTAGAAAGACACAAGCTTATAAACGACAACCAGCACGGTTTCAGGGAAGGAAAATCCTGTCACAAACCAACTGGAGTTTTATGACAAGGTAACAGAAGTAAGACACGAGAGAGAAGGGTGGATAGACTACATTTTCTTGGACTGCAAGAAGGCGTTCGACACAGTTCCTCACAATAGGTTAATGCAAAAGCTAGAGGATCAGGCACACGTAACAGGAAAGGCACTGCAATGCATCAGATAATATCTGACAGGGAGGCAACAACGAGTCATGGTACTTGACGAGGTGTCAGAGTGGGCACCTGTGACGAGTGGGGTTCCACAAGGGTCAGTCCTAGGACCTGTACTGTTTTTGGTATATGTGAATGACATAACGGAAGTGATAGACTCAGAAGTGTCCCTGTTTGCAGATGATGTGAAGTTAATGAGAAGAATTAAATCAGTCGAGGATCAGCAGAACTACAAAAAGACTGGACAGGCTACAAGCCTGGTCCAATAACTGGCTCCTTGAACTTAACCCTGTCAAATGTAAAGTCATGAAGATCGGGGAAGGACAAAGAAGACCGCAGACAGAGTATAGTCTAGGTGGCCAAAGACTGCAAACCTCACTCAAGGAAAAAGATCTTGGGGTGAGTATAATACCGAGCACATCTCCTGAGGCACACATCAATCAGATAACTGCTGCATCTTACGGGCGGCTGGCAAACCTAAGAATAGCGTTCCAATACCTCACTAAGGAATCGTTCAAGACTCTGTAAACCATATACGTCAGGCCCATACTGGAGTATGCAGCACCAGTTTGGAACCCACACCTGGTCAAGCACGTCAAGAAATTAGAGAAAGTGCAAAGGTTTGCAACAAGACTAGTCTCAGAGCTAAGGGGATTGTCCTACGAAGAAAGGTTAAGGAAATCGGCCTGACGACACTAGAAGACAGGAGGGTTAGGGAAGACATGATAACGACATATAAAATACTGCGAGGAATAGATAAGGTGGACAGAGACAAGATGTTCCAGAGAGGGGACACAGAAACAAAGGGTCAGAATTGGAAGTTGAGGACTCCTATGAGTCAAAGGGATGTTAGGAAGTATTTCTTCAGTCATAGAGTTGTCAGGAAGTGGAATAGCCTAGAAAGCGACGTAGTGGAGGCAGGAACCACACATAGTTTAAGACGAGGTTTGATAAAGCTCATGGAGCAGGGAGAGAGAGGACCTAGTAGCAATCAGTGAAGAGGCGGGGCCAGGAGCTATGACTCGACACCTGCAACCACAAATAGGTGAGTACAACACAGACACACACACACACACACACGAAAAGGAAGAAATACGTATGACTAGGATAATAAAAGATACAGAAACACGGCCTCCTTTCACACTGGCCTTACATATAAGGAGTACACAGACAGTTTAGACGTTACAAACTGGAGCATAGTAAAGGAAAGAATGACCTAACGAACACGAGTGATATCAACGAACGAATAGCTTAGGCAATTACAGACGTCATAGCTGGTACCTAGATCAAGCCAATTATATTGATAAAAGATGCTTCATTAGCAGCAGGATGTCAAGTAATAAGGAATGAAAGGTAGTAGAGGAAGGG
Organism: Cherax destructor; assembly: GCA_009830355.1. Taxonomy (NCBI): domain Eukaryota; kingdom Metazoa; phylum Arthropoda; class Malacostraca; order Decapoda; family Parastacidae; genus Cherax; species Cherax destructor. The sequence goes on along the minus strand of WNWK01006033.1, from coordinate 83,643 downwards.
GAGGAGTTGTACTGCTAAACATTAATCACTGGAGTATGCTGATGCGTACTTATGAAGTACTCAAAATAAAAATAGTACCGATCTACAACAAACACAAGGCTAGGCAAATATTCAAAGATAACAAATGAATAGTTGATACTGTAGTGAACGTAGCAAGGGTTCATTTCCAGGAACGTGGAAGGCTAATATGATAGATACTATGTTGATGGAAAACTTTACGTGTCAGCTTGTAATGGATGAAATAAAAGGAAGAGGTGGTGAGTCAAAGGGACTGGATCTTGAATTTACTCTAAATGCAATTGACGTAGTCGAATGAAAACAGTAGTTAAAGAGGAAGAAACATATTCCGGAACAGGAAACGTTGAATGGATGAAAGAATTTTTGAATGCAAAACAAGAGTGAAAAGATCTGGAAGGAACGTCAGTGAATGAAATGTTGAAAAGCGCAAGGAGGCAAAGGAGAAATTCATAAACTGAGAAAGAGGAAAAGGTAAGGACAAAGAAAATCCATTGTTTAACCAAAGATCCACAAAGAAATAATCCAAATGAAAAAGAGAGTGGATAAGCTATAGAAAGCGAAGGACACAAGAAAACAAAAAATATAGTGAGCGGAAGAGTCAGAAACCTGACGTGAGAAGACAAGCTGAACTACAATGTGAAAATCACAACAGTAATAGCCAAGTCAGAACAGAAAATATTTCACAGCCACATCAGAAGAAACAAACAGACATTACAAGACCAGAAAATATTACTGAAGGAGGAGAGATCAAGAGGAACGACCATGAAGTTTACGAGTATTCTCAGAGGAAACCAAAACAACATCAAAGACAGAGGTGAAAAAAAATCATTTGTGTGAACAGGATACGCCGAAGCCAAAGGAACCTGGGAAAGGTATAATCATGGATTCTGTGAGAGGGAGCAGACGCAATGTTGGAAACAATGTAAAACCTTCAAGAAAGCAGTGGATACAGGACAATTACCAGAGAGATGGAAGACAACAAATTCAGTCCTGATATTTAAAAGAATGGAGACAGACAGGAAGCATTAAACTTAAACAAGAGACCAGTAATCAGGAGAGTGGTAGAGCACTTGGAGACAAGTGGTATTTTAAACAATAACCAGCACGTATTTATAAATGGCAAATATTGTCTCACAAACCTACTGGGCTTCTTTCACAAAGAGAGAAAGATTGGGAAGAGAGAGAGAGAGAGAGAGAGAGAGAGAGAGAGAGAGAGAGAGAGAGAGAGAGAGAGAGAGAGAGAGAGAGAGAGAGAGAGAGAGAGAGAGAGAGAGAGAGAGAGAGAGAGAGAGAGAGAGAGAGAGAGACAGAGAGAGAGACAGAGAGAGACAGAGAGAGAGAGAGAGAGGGAGGGAGAGAGCGTGGGAAGGGGGGATCTGCATATCCTTGGGTTGCTGCAAAAGTTCATTTAATACAGTACATCACGAGAGACTGAAACGAATAAGAAGGCAAAAATAACAGGTAATATGCTACAGTACATCAAAGAGATTCTCATGAGAAGGAGACAAAATAGTGATGATGCGAAAGGAAAAGGAAAGGCTACAAAGGGTTCTAGACGAACTTCAAGACTGATCAAACATTTATTTATTGGCATTCAACCCTAGCAAATGAACGGTTATGAAAATTTGGGAACGGAAAAGAAGACTGGAAACCGAGTAATGACTCAGAAAACAGAAGCTGCAATCCTCTTCCTAAGGGATTATTGCAGCTGGTTTAACCATAATGCTGAGCATATCGTCAGAGGACATCAACGAATTAACCTTTGAAGCGAATGCTTATTTAGGAAATATAGAGTAAATGTAGTTGTCAGGGATGTCAGTAAAGGCCTTCACGCCGCCTTATATGTAATATGTCTGGCGTATCTTGGAGTACCCAACACCATTATACCTAACCTAAACAATATTTAGAAACTGGAGCACAAGCAGAGATAAGCTTCGTGACTAATCCTAGTGAGGAGAGGTTAAAGTAATTGAACCCGATGACACTGGAGCATAAAAGAACCTGGGAGACATGATAAAGGAATACATAATATGCAGAGGAATTAATAGGGAGGACACTGACAGACTATTCGAAATGTGGCAAATGGGAAAACAAAATCAAAGCTAGAAGTTATAGAAACAAATGAGCCAAAATGAAGTCAGAAAGTGTTTCTTCAGTTTTACTGTATTAGGGAAATGGAATGACACGTACGACGAAGTAGAGAAGACAATCTGTATACATACTTTGAAGAAAGTGATGATTGGGCCTATAAAGCAAGGAAGGAGTTAACCCATTGAGTAACAAATTATGAGGCAAATCGAAGAAACGAGATAAAACCTTCGCAACAACGAGCTGTTGAGTGCAAATAGGCGAGTGCACACACACACACACACACACACACACAACAACAAAATAACAACGCTATCAACAGTAGGTATTAATTTGGGATGGTAAATTCTGTTTGATAAACCACGAGTACTTTGATAAAATAATGAAAGTGGTACGATAGAGAGAGAGAGAGAGAGAGAGAGAGAGAGAGAGAGAGAGAGAGAGAGAGAGAGAGAGAGAGAGAGAGAGAGAGAGAGAGAGAGAGAGAGAGAGAGAGAGAGAGAGAGAGAGAGAGAGAGAGAGAGAGAGAGAGAGAGAGAGAGAGAAGAGAGAGAGAGAGAGAAAGGTGGGTGAACTGTATATATTCTTGGATTGCAAGGACTCATTTGACACTTTACCTCACTAGAGTGGAACAATAACGACAGAAGCAGGAAGGTATACCAGGAATTATGCTACTGTGGATTAAAAGAGTACCCTATTGTTTAAAAGAGAGGTGTCAGAATGGGCAAGAGTGGAAAATAAGGTTCCATAAGAATTGGATATGAATGAACCTGGACGTACTACAGCATACCAACACTCACTTCACCAAGTGTAAGACACGAGGAGGAGTTTCAGGTAATCAGTGCCTCAGACTCTTGTAGGAAGTACAGCATAGAGCCAGAGAAGTGGCTTATACACCTACTTACACTTGTGGATGGTTCCACTGTGATCCCGCCTCCTCCTGCTTTGACTCACCTGACTACAGTATAAGTCACTTCTCTGGCTCTATGCTGTACTTCCTATAAGAGTGATGGACTGAACACATCGATTCCAGGCTGAGGGACTGATTACCTCAAACTCCTCCTCTCCTTATATCTTCCTGCTTTGTATTGGACTGTAAAACTGGAACATTTGGTGATGAATGAAGAAGACTAGAAACCGAATATATGCTTGGGGGATTTAGGTCGTAAACCTAGCTCAAAAGCAAACATCTAGGGAAGAGCATAGTCCCACGCATATCGCCAGAGGTGTAAATCAATCGAATAAATTCCCCAGTAATTGCTCACATTCAGGAATCTCCACTGAAAGATAAGCCTTAAATAGTGGTAGTGAAGGCGGCAGCAGAGCCGGAGGTGTTGTCAGTCACTCACCAGCCTTTGCGACATATGTCAGGCACGTCTTAGAGCAGTGGTTCTTAACCTTTTTCGGGATATGACCCCCCGATACTCTTCAGGGTATTACCGTGACCCCTATAATAAATTTTGAAATGGTGAACCTTGTGAAAAGGTAAGATAAAACAAATTGATAAGAAGACCATGGTTTATTGAAAATGCCACAGAACAAAAACCTTGAAAAATTCAACATAGCCTCTACAAATGCCAGAAGATTGCAAATTCCACAGAACTATTGAACATCATACAAAACCTACTTCTCATTCACTCAGTGGGAGGTTAAAATTGTTTTGCAGCCATAGATCTATCAAAGCGAGAAGTAGTGCTCGACAGGCAACCTCTCAGCGATAGGCTGACGGGGACTGGATCAGCATAGTCAGTGCAGCATCAAAAGAATGGAACAGCCGTCTTGCACTTTTGCCCAAAACGTAGGGAGCTCTTGTTCAGTAAAGTCGATTTTCAGCTGAGAATCCTCACGAATTTGAAGAAATTCTCTTAGCAGCAACATCAGTATCACTGATGGCATTGTCCTTGACTGAAAAGGGTCTGTAGATCCACGCATCAGTACAGCTGTCGTCCAGTCCTGGAAAATAACTTTCGATGGCGTCATTCACTGCCACTCCGACAAGTGCTTCCCAGCCTAGCTCGTGTTTAAGGAGAAAGGCTTCAAGGATTTTGAAAATATCTTCTCCACACGTGGTTGTGGCCAATAGTTCAGAGAACAAGTACTCCTACTTCATAACTTCCCTGTCAAGGTAACGAACATAAACAAGAAGTTAGGAACATGAAGCAACAGCCGTTGACTCGTCCAGTTGCAACGAATACACTGGACTACTCCTCACAGCAGCCACTACCTGCAGCAGAATATCCTCACTCATGTCCGAGATTCGACTTCTGACTGTATCATTCGAAAGGGAAATTGTCCTCAAATTGTTTGTCTGCTGTACTCCAAGAACCACCTTCGTTGCTTCCAGAATGCAAGGCTTAATCAGCCCTTCGTCATTGGTATGAGGCTTCTTGATTTTTAGACCAATTCTATATGAAGCCTCCAACGCTGCTACATTCTGACGAGCTAAGTGACCAGCGGAATCGATACAACTGGCCTCCATAGAAGCTTCTTTTCGCTTGAAAAAGTCCAAGCTTTTGTCCACCAGATGGCTTTGGCAAGACTCAAAATGGACTTTCAGTTTGCTTGGCTTCGTACTCTCTTGACTCAAAACTTTGGTGCATTGCGGCTGGACCACAGAGTTCTGAATGATGCTTGTGAAACCCATCTTGAGAAAGGCTTCATTGTACGTACGCTTCTTGGCAGACATAGTGCAAACAGGAAACCACCTTGGGAGTCACGGAGCAAGAGCGACATACGAACATCCCCAGCCGTACCTATGAACTGACTAGTTGTGGTTGATGTGATGTGACTAGTTGTGGTTGATGTGATGTGACTAGTTGTGGTTGATGTGTTTACTGTAGCAGACCACCGCACGTGTTATCAGTGTTGCCACTCACCAAACTGGTAAAATCCCAACTTGCTAATTTAAATAGTATATGAAAATAAATTATATTCTCCTGAACCCTTTGTGACCCCCCGAGATATCCCAAACGACCCCCTAGGGGGTCACGACCCCAGGTTGAGAACCGCTCTCTTAGAGTATGCAGCACCAGTATGAAACCTTCACCTAATAAAGTATATCAAGAAATTGTAGAGGGTATAGATATTTGAAACGAGACTATTTCCAGAGCTCTGAAGGGAGACTGAAGAAACCAAACCTTATAACGTAAAGAGAAAGAAGAACTTAGGAAGATATGATAACAACATACAAAATTCTTAGAGGTCATGATAGAGAAGGTAGGGATAAACGACTCGATAGGCGAAAAACAGACATATGAGGACGCAGCTGCAAGTTAGTTACAAATGAGTCACAATAATGACAGAACATATTTTTTTCGGCCTCATTATTTTCAAGTATAGTAATAACCTAGTCGAATAATTAGTATAGGCGAACACCATTCAATATTCAGTTTGGTTAACTTAAGCTTATGCCGGCCACTAACCAGACGATAGTTCAAAAACATTATAAACTGTAGAGAAAAAAGACACATATGCACATAATTTGAAGCATTTATTTGGAAATTTAATGATTTTTTTTTTTTTTTTTTTTTTGGCAAGAAACGCATTTTAATAGTCAAGGAATATTTGAGAAAAGTAAGGTTAGTTTAGGTTTAAGTGATAGTCTGTAAAATTATGATGTGGTGAGTTGAAGCTTCGTCGATAATCTATAATTGCTTTCTTCAAAGAAAAATATATACAAAACTTTTTCCTAAATTTCACTTCATTAACTTTTACAGGAGAAATGGTGAGAGAATCATCAATTCTAGCAGAGACACCTGACAAATTCTTTGTACTTCCAGTTACGTAGGTTCCGCACGACCTCTCATCTTGTTTCTTGAGGGATAGCAACACTGCCGACACGTATGGTAATAGAATACTATTTGCTGAAAAAAATTATTTTAAAGGTAATATATCGCCAACATAGGGGCTTAATCAAGTCGATACATGTAACATTCCCCATGAAAACATATATATATATATATATATATATATATATATATATATATATATATATATATATATATATATATATATATATTTTTTATATAATTACACATCGGCCGATTCCCACCAAGGCAGGGTGGCCCGAAAAAGAAAAACTTTCATCATCATTCACTCCATCACTGTCTTGCCAGAAGGGTGCTTTACACTACAGTTATAAAACTGCAACATTTACACCCCTCCTTCAGAGTGCCGGCACTGTACTTCCCATCTCCAGAACTCAAGTCCGGCCTGCCGGTTTCCTGAATCCCTTCATAAATGTTACTTTGCTCACACTCCAACAGCACGTCTAGTATTAAAACCATATGCCTCCATTCGCTCCTATCAAACACGCTCACACATGCTTGCTGGAAATCCAAGCCCCTCGCACACAAAACTTCCTTTGCCCCTCCCTCCAACCTTTCCTAGGCCGACCCCTACCCCGCCTTCCCTCCACTACAGATTTATACACTCTCGAAGTCACTCTGTCTCGTTCCATTCTCTCTACATGTCCAAACCACCTCAACAACCCCTCCTCAGCTCTCTGGACAATCGTTTTGGTAATCCCGCACCTCCTCCTAATTTCCAAACTCCGAATTCTCTGCATTATATTCACACCACACATTGACCTCAGACATGACATCTCCACTGCCTCCAGCCTTCTCCTCGTTGCAACATTCATCACCCATGCTTCACACCCATATAAGAGCGTTGGTATAACTATACTCTCATACATTCCCTCTTTACTTCCATGGACAAGGTTCTTTGTCTCCACAGACTCCGAAGTGCTCCACTCACCCTTTCCCTCATCAATTCTATGATTCACCTCATCCTTCATAGACCCATCCGCCGACATGTCCACTCCCAAATATCTGAATACATTCACCTCCTCCATACTCTCTCCTCCAATCTGATATCCAATCTTTCGTCACCTATTCTTTTTGTTATCCTCATCACCTTACTCTTTCCTATATTCACTTTCAATTTTCTTCTTTTACACACCCTACCAAATTCATCCACCAACCTCTGCAGCTTCTCTTCAGAATCTCCCAAAAGCACAGTGTCATCAGCAAAAAGCAACTGTGACAACTCCCACTTTGTATTTGCTTCTTTATCTTTTAGCCCAACACCTCTTGCCAAGACCCTCGCATTCACTTCTCTTACAACCCCATCTATAAATATATTGAACAACCACGGTGACATCACACATCCTTGTCTAAGGCCCACTTTTACTGGGAAATAGTCCCCTTCCCTCCTACACACTCTAACCTGAGCCTCACTATCCTCATAAAAACTCTTCACTGCTTTCAGTAACCTTCCTCCTATTCCATACACCTGCAACATCTACCACATTGCCCCCCTATCTACCCTATCATACGCCTTTTCCAAATCCATAAATGCCACAAAAACATCTTTACCCCTATCCAAATACTGTTCACCTATATGTTTCACTGTAAACACTTGGTCTACACACCCCTACCCTTCCTAAAGCCCCTTGTTCATCTGCTATCCTGCTTTCTGTTTTACTCTTAATTCTTTCAATAATAACTCTACCATACACTTTACCAGGTACACTCAACAGACTTATTCCCCTATAATTTTTGCACTCTCTTTTGTCCCCTTTGCCTTTATACAAAGGAACAATACACGCTCTCTGCCAATCCCTAGGTACCTTACCCTCTTCCATACATTTATTAAATAATAGCACCAACCACTCCAAAATTATATCCCCACCTGCTTTTAACATTTCTATCTTTATCCCATCAATCCCAGCTGCCTTACCCCCATTCATTCTACCCACTGCCTCACGAACTTCCCCTACACCCACAACTGGCTCTTCCACACTCCTACAAGATGTTATTCCTCCTTGCCCTACACACGAAATCACAGCTTCCCTGTCTTCATCAACATTTAACAAATCCTCAAAATATTCTCTCCATCCATATATTAAAAAAAAAGATGAGATACTGAGTGGTTACGCTGTCAAGTTATTGGGTCAATTGTGTTAAGTATGTTGGATTATATTACGAGACGAGTTTAACTAGGTGTTTTACAATGCTGAAGGCTGAATGTGTGCAGCCTCTAAACACCGTCTTCTTGTCCCATTTTCCTCTCTGATAATGATTTTTAGCCTTTGTCTAATTCAGAGTGTTCGTGGCTTGCTTGCCAATGTCCTCAGTTCGTATACTGAGCGATCGATTTTCGGTACAGGTGAAACTTTGGGCATGTTTCGTTACACCTGCTGCTTCTGTTCATATAGCAGTAAGTATGTACCTGGGTGCTATATTTGTTATAAGTCGCATCCTGGGGGACAAGATTAAGTAAGGGTGCCTGGAATACTGTGCATAACCTGGGGTTTTCTATGGAAGTTAACTAATGATGTCAGCTAGGCCTATATCAATTGTACCAGTAGAAATATATAATTGTATTATTATTATTATTATTATTATTATTATTATTATTATTATTATTATTATTATTATTATTATTATTATTATTATTATTATTATTATTATTTTATGCGTTAAATTTCAGTACAATCTCAAAACTATAAACTGAAAAATGTCAATTATTTTGGTAACTGCTTCAATATTGTCTAAATTAAGTTCCAAGAAAAGTATTGTTATGGCTGCGGGTCGTGGGTGTGGAAATGTCTCGAATGGTTTTAGAGGTGACATCTGCAATGTCGACGTCTCTTTTGTGGAGGACATGTGAAATTTGGATGACCACATCACCGTTTGGAAGGATGAGTCGGTGCTTGTTTGTTGTATTGTCAGTATTTTTGGTTTTGTGAGTCTTGTGCGGTGACAGTCGAAGATGAAATATGAAAGGGAATCTTAGTTTTATGAACGTATTGGTGACATGACCTGCAAAATTCCCAATATCCTCTACAAGATTGTCCTCACCTTTACAGTCTAAGTCATTTTCACGGTCTCTGTCACCATCATCCTTTCCGTCACCATCACCTTCAATGCGCCGTCGTAAGGCCAACATGACCGCACTAACGCACAATATATTGAGCATTACACGGAGTCTGGAGCCTCCCATCGTGCATGATATCGTAGCCACGTAAATTTTCACCCATACGAGAGGCTGCTAAAGCAATGGTTGTATATGAGACGGAGGCGGGCGACTCACACATAACAGTGGCTGAAGAAGCAGTGGTTGAATAACAGACGGAGGCAGACGACTCACACATAGCAGTGACTCCAGCTGCAATGGCTGTGTACGCCATGAAAACAACATAGTTTATGTATAGCAGACTACAGGAGCACTGGATGTATATGAGATAAGGAAAGATGACTCACACATAGTATCAGCTTCTTCACACTTGATCTATGAATAACTGTAACGATACGTACCTTACTCTGATTATTATTATTATTATTATTATTATTATTATTATTATTATTATTATTATTATTATTATTATTATTATTATTATTATTATTATTATTGTTATTATTATTATTATTCACTAAACTAGTGGAGATCATGCATCGAAAGAAGTGGTGGAGGCTCGATTCTCCTTCCGCGAGATTGTGGGACGGAATCTATACTCACACAGCCATGTTTTCCTGCTACATCTTAAAAGTGCAAAATAAGAAAAAAAGAATGTTTATACGGATTGATACTCGTGAGAATCAGAGCTACGGATTAATACGCGGGGCAGTCAGATATATAGATTAACACACGGGACAGTCAGAGACATATATCACCACACGGGACAGAAACATATCAACACACAGGACAGTCAGAGACATATGTCAACACACAGGACAGACAGAGACATATATCACCACACAGGACAGTCAGAGACATATATCAACACACAGGACAGACAGAGACATATCAACACACAGGACAGACAGAGACATATATCAACACACAAGACAGACAGAGACATATATCAACACACGGGACAGTCAGAGACATATATCAACACACAGGACAGTCAGAGACACATATCAACACACAGGACAGACAGAGACATATATCAACACACGGGACAGTCAGAGACATATATCAACACACAGGACAGTCAGAGACATATATCAACACACAAGACAGTCAGAGACATATATCAACACACGGGACAGTCAGATACATATATCAACACACAGGACAGTCAGAGACATATATCAACACACGGGACAGTCAGAGACATATATCAACACACGGGACAGTCAGAGACATATATCAACACACAAGACAGTTAGAGACACATATCAACACACAGGACAGAGACAAATATCAACACACAGGACAGAGACATATATCAACACACAGGACAGAGACATATATCAACACACAGGACAGAGACATATATCAACACACAGGACAGACAGAGACATATATCAACACACGGGACAGACAGAGACATATATCAACACACAGAACAGACAGAGGCATATATCAACACACAGGACAGACAAAGACATATATCAACACACAGGACAGATACACATATCAACACACAGGACAGAGACACATATCAACACACAGGACAGAGACACATATCAACACAGGACAGGAGAACTGAAGATTTAGATCAACAAATGTTAGAACATCAACTACGGATTAACAAACACAAAATCAAAACTACCGTTTAAAAAACGGGAAAATCATAACTAACAAACGGAATTATTAAACAGGAAATTCTGAGCTGTGGATTATAAAACGAGATGCAAAAATTCTAGTAACAAATTTAACTGAAACGTGGAGACACAAGATGAACTTTACAGAAAATTACAGATCGTGATGAATATTAAGATGAAATAACTCCCGCATTTTATTTGTGAGCTGGAGTAAGTAAACTCCTACTCATTGTTTAAATAACCTCTAAATACTCAGTGTGTATGATGTAAAAAACAGTGTGTATGATATAAATACCAGTGCGTAGTAAGGGGTAAAGGTAGGTTATTTATTTACAGGTAGGATCGCCAGAACGGGTCCAGGCTGCCTGTGACCCGGCAAAGTGTGTACTGTGAACGTCGATGTTTATATAAACACCACTGTACACTATAACTTAATTTATATGCTAAAAACAACAGTGTGTATGATAAGATAAACAGTGTGTATAATAATAAACAACAGTGTCTATAATAAACATCAAGGTGAATAATATTGTCTTTTTTGTATGATAAAATCACCACTATAAACGCCACTGTGTATTTTAAGCAAATTTACATACTGTAAACATCAGTCTACACACTCTAAATACATTATAAATATCCGGTATAAATTCTCTCATCACACTAACAACACTCGTGTACACTGTCAACACTCTTTGCACACACTAACAACATTCGTTTACACTGTCAACACTCTCTGTACACACTAACAACACTCGTTTACACTGTCAACACAATGCACACACTGACAACACATGTGTACACTGTCAACAATCTGTGTACACACGAACAACACACATGAACACTCAACATTCTATGTACACACTAACAACACTTGTGTACACTGTCAGTACTCTATGTAAACACTAACAACACGCGTGTATGCTGTCAACACTCTGTGTAAGCATTAACAACACAGATGTACACAGTAAACAATATGTGTACATAGTAACAACACTCCAGCACACTATCAACACTCTGCGAACACACTCACAACACTCGTTTACACTGTCAACACTATGTACACACTCACAACACTTGTGTACACTTTCAACAATCTGTGTACACACTAACAACAAGCGTGTATGCTGTCAACACTATGTGTACGGACTAACAACACAGATGCACACTGTCAACACTCTATGTACACACTACCAACACACGTGTACACCGTCCACATTCTATGAACACACTAACAACACTTGTTTACACTGTCAACAATATATGTACACACTAACAACACAGGTGTACACTGTCAACACTCTATGTGCACAATAACAACACACGTGTACACCGTCCAAACTATATGTACACACTAACAACTCGCGTGTATGCTGTCAACACTCTGTGTACGCACTAACAACACAGATGCACACTGTCAACAATATGTGCACATAGTAACAACACTCTGCGGACACACTGACAACACAGGTGTGTACATTAAAAAAAACTATCTTTCTTCTCTATAAACATTATGATGACCAGGAAGTATATTTTTAACACTCAGTGTGGTTAATATAAATACCACTGTGTTTACTATCAGCACTTAGTGTACATATTATCAACACTCGCACTGTATAATATATATTCCATCAGTTTGTATTATGTAGTTGTTCGCGATGCACTATATACACACCACTGTGTAAAGTATAAACACTCATTGGGCATAATACAAACACTCAGTTTATCAGCTATACAAATCATCATGCCTACAACTACTGTTTTGCTAGCACTAGTAGGCATGATATAATACCAGCGAGTATGATATTAACATTCAGTATGAATGCTGTATACACCAGTGTTTTCGCTATAAAAAGCTGTGTGTATGATATAAGCATTCAGTGTGTATGCTGTAATACACGTATACTCAAACGAGTTGGTCATTCTCCTGTGGAAAGTATTGTATGAAGGAAAGTGTCAATACTTACATTTGTGTTGAGAGACGCAATATGTTAGTGACCAGCGACTCAATCCTCATACAACTGACCTGGAAAAAAAAAATAAAGTGAGTACCATGATTTAGTTATATATCAGTAGCTACGACCTAAGTGATGTCTTTCCGTATTCCATTAAACCAGTGCCATGCACCTCAACGCAAGGATGACGATATTGAACTTTGCAATATTGCAATAGAAAAAAGAAGGATAGCACAACACAGAGTGAAATTTCTACCAAACAACAAGCTAATCAACTCACAATTTGCACCCAGCATATTAAAATATGCGGGTGCGTAGGAAACATATTAATTAAGCCACAAGCTAGTCAACTCCGTACTCCACGCAGGAATTTTTTTTAAACCATTGCAAATAAATAAAAAATATAATTATTCTTTGTGAAAACACTTAAGCCGTACCCTGTAATTATACTTTAAAAGGCAAGTTTTTTTTCATTTTTATTTAGGCATTTATATTCCACTTTTAATGCTCAGTCTTGTAGATTTTTTGGTATTTTAAACAAGCACGCGGAAATTTTATAAATTTTCATTAAATGTATAACTAAACTAAATTTGTCAAAGTTTAACACTCCATAAATATGACAGAAAGGCACTTGGTGAAGAGGACAACACTTATTCTAAAGATATTTTCGTCCCTGCAGCTGTCATTATCTATTACATTACTTTACCTTTAAGAATACCTTTTCGCAAACTTGTAAATGGTGACACTAAAAACAAAACGTTTTACAGACATAATACTTGACTTGGCTACGATAGTACGACCATGAATGTATTGTCAAGTATTCCATTAAGAGTTCAGCATCTATTGCAGCTTCATTAGCGCAATGAAGACATCGTCAAGTATTTAAGAAATGGTTTAGCAGCTACGGCAGCTTCAAGAAGACAATGATGATATGTGTATTTTTGTAATCATTCCCTTACACTCCATCGTGGATTTTTTTCTGTAACTCTCTCAACGTCCATTAAATTCACTTTCGAAATGAACAAAAATGACACACTACCCTTTCTTGATTTCAAACTCATCAAAGTTCAATGTACCCTCTTATTTAAGATGCAGAGTACACATTAATAAAGACGATTTAGTACACTTCTTTTCCGAATAATAAACGTGTTAATCGTGGTATCGTTTTTGGTTTCTGCCTTATTCCTTACAGGATATGAAGGCCAAAGTTTCTCGAAGACATGAGTAACATTGTTGCCAGTATATTCACCATATTCAAGTTTTCCCTCTTACTTCAGTTTAGACTGCAGAGGCAATGGACAGCAGGTACTCAGCAATTCCAGATAAACAGTAACAAAAGGATAAGCACCATTTTCCATAAAGATAGCATAACTGATAACATAACCCTGGCTCTCAAACTGACACCAACGTGGCAGTCATTACACCTAAACCCATATTTAAACAGAACAGAGAAAACACCAGCTACCACCACAACACAGAAGCAGGTGTGTACAAGATCCCTTGCAGAACATGTGAATTTCTCAACATTGGTGAAACATTATACTGCATATACTTCTGTGTTATATGTAGAGGTCAACGCGCATGCTTCATGAACTGAACTTGTGCACAACTTTTAACATCAAGGAAGAACAACACGAGAATAGATCACCCCACAGACGACACATGACCTACTTCATCATTTCTTCACTCGCATGTATATAATGTATGACTTCATACACAGCGTCAGCAAAACGTTACGTATAATAAATATTTCCTCTGCATAATTTGTTTTTCTGCCATACTTGTCAACAATGCATGATCTTCTTCATGCCAAAAAAAGTTATTTTACATTACTATTCTGTTTCTTTTCCCATTTATATTCAGTATTCATTGCACAACGGTTCTATAACAAAAGTATTTTGATAGTGAAGATTGGCAAGAGGAATCATAGCAGAGCAACGAGATATTCGCAGTTGTGAGGCTAAAACAAATTTGGGTAAAATGGCACCTACTCATCTGAAACTTTCTCTATGTAGAATACACCAGCGATATAACCTTGAAGTCTACACTCCAAAACTAATCTGACGTTTCCTATAAGTATGATACACAAACTTTCAAGATCTGTATCCCGTCAGAAGAAATATTCTCAAGTTATCGCACAGAAACCAATATACCAATTGGTTTAATATAACTGACACAAAGAGACATTCACAAATCAATAAAAAGAAAATGCTCCGGTCCTGAAAGTTTGAAGACGAGCAGAAGAGGCAATCTCCAGTTGTCGCACGGAAACCAATATTCTCTCTTTTTTTTTCATTATGTTAAAAATTGGGAAATTGTGCATCTACACAGCCTAAAATTCATTTATGTTAGGTGAATCAGTTTTTTTTTAATAGTGAGTACTGAGAATTAGCATTCGACAGTTATTACGAATATACTATATAATATTTAAAAGAAAAATGACAAAGTGGAACATACATAGTCCAATTACAATATAAGGTAAACAAGCGTTAAAATTTCGCAACCAACAGTAAGAGGCATTCTCAACTCTAACGATTAGCTACATACTGCAATGATTGTAAAATCCCTGACAAATTAACCCCTAAAACCCCCAGTAAAAAAAAGAAAGCATCGGGTAAGTTAAATACACGTGCAGTGAAAATTTAAAGCTGACCAGAGGAGGCGTTCTGATGTAATCATACGGAAACTACGCTATTTTAATATATATTTTTAATATATAAAGGGAAACTATAAACCCATAGGTGTCAAACATCACATGGGAAATATGAGGTACAAGTTCAGCCCCTTGGATCAAGAACCCTTCATAAGTATCATTAAATAAAATCTATATATAGCCCAATTATGAAATCTGAAGCAGACCGGTAGATTCGTCCTCGAGTTATTGCTTGGAAACCTTCGAGGACGAAAATCATCTATATTTTCTTTGTTTTGTGTGTATATAGAAGAACTGTAAATATGAACAAGACGAAGAAGACAAATAAGAAAAAATATATTATTACTATTATTATAATTATTAATATTCTTATTAATAGTATTAATATTATTATTATTATTATTATTATTATTATTATTATTATTATTAGTATTATTATTATTAATATTAATATTATCATTATTATTATTATTATTAATATTATTATTATTATTGTTATTATTATTATTAGTAGTAGTAGTAGTAGTAGTAGTAGTAGTAGTAACAGAGGTAGTAATAGTAGTAACAGAAGTAGTAGTAGTAGTAGTAGTAGCAGCAGTAGCAGCAGTAGTAGTAATAGTAGTAACAGAAGTAGTAATAGTAGTAACAGAAATAGTAGTAGTAGTAGTAGTAGTAGTAGCAGCAGTAGCAGCAGTAGTAGTAATAGTAGTAACAGAAGTAGTAATAGTAGTAACAGAAGTAGTAGTAGTAGTAGTAGTAGTAACAGAAGTAGTAATAGTAGTAACAGAAGTAGTAGTAGTAGTAGTAGCAGTAGCAGTAGCAGCAGTAGTAGTACTAGTAGTAACAGAAGTAGTAATAGTAGTAACAGAAGTAGTAGTAGTAGTAGTAGTAGCAGTAGTAGCAGCAGTAGTAGTAATAGTAGTAACAGAAGTAGTAATAGTAGTAACAGAAGTAGTAATAGTAGTAACAGAAGTAGTAGTAGTAGTAGTAGTAGTAACAGAAGTAGTAATAGTAGTAACAAAAGTAGTAGTAGTAGTAGTAGTAGTAGCAGCAGTAGCAGCAGTAGTAGTAATAGTAGTAACATAAGTAGTAATAGTAGTAACAGAAGTAGTAGTAGTAGTGATAGTATTATAACAGATAAGTCTTACTTTAAAGCTAAAGGTAAAAGACATCAATATAACATACTGTAACTGAAATATTCTAATGGAATGGAAAAAAAAGTGATTATCATATCAGTGGATTAACCATACGATTTACATCGCTTTTGTCTTTATAACAGGTTGGCTTTTAACATTTTTCTTGAAATTCAGGACTAATATAAATGTATCAGATTACAAGAGACAAGTAAGGTGCTCTTTCAGTGAAATGTGGATAGCAGAATATTTTCCAATTTTTGTGTCATGTAGGACACTGTATACATTTTATTTCCTTTACTTCTAACGTTACTGCTGAATTGTTGCTCCAAGACAACTGTCTTCTCAGAAAGGCATTCAGTTTAAATTTATACACTGAATTGGTCGTCTCGTCTAGGAATTCATTTTATCACATATAAAAAAAATCACAGACAAAACCTTATAAAGGAAACGAGCACAATGACGCAAAGCTCTGCAGAGATCAAATGGAAGGTCAGAGAGGGAGAGAGAGAGAGAGAGAGAGAGAGAGAGAGAGGGTGAAGGCAGGACGAAACGGTTTCCATATAACTTTTTTCATTGACCTTACCCACGCATCTCGCCAGTCTCCTCACCACATCTACTTTAATTTTAAATACTCCTATTCTTTGTCCTGTGTCTCTACATGACCTCACTTACAACCCATCTCTTGACCTTTCCTGAACCTCGGCTAATGGTGCTCGTTTGCTTCATAAAATGGTTCATTTGTTTGTTTTGTTTTGAAATGTCGTAACATTGGTTTCGATGGTGAAAGCCGACAGGATTTCACCATCGTTTCTCGATAACACTGGACAACAATAAATTTTCTACTTCAATACACGTAAGGTTTTTAGGTTGTTTTTAGTGAGTTGAAACTGAATCAGAAGTCAGACTTAACCAATTATATAAATGAAGTGAAATGATTTAAAATAACGACAAGATGAAAGTAGTGACTCAGCTGATTCTTCAACTCACTATATATATATATATATATATATATATATATATATATATATATATATATATATATATATATATATATATATATATATATATATATAATATTTTATTCATTGTCATTCTTATACTCTCATACTGTATGATAATTAATGAAAGGTCATTATTTGACGATATATACAATGATCAATATAATCAAATTATACACACCAGAAAAAAAATATTAAAATATTAATGCAGATAACAACAAGGAAATGATTGAGATACGAAAGTCCAAATATAACTCAGGGTTTAGTGAATCACTTACCAGACTAAGAGTCGACAACCCAAATTATTTTTTTTATGACCGAGACTCAGAATTTGATTAATTCAATCATCTCTGATATTATGCAAACACTACATGACTTTCGAAAATGCAATAAATGGCGCCCATGCACTCTGTCCCAGGCACAGACTCGTCGAACTCCGTTTTCATCAAGAACTGCAAGAAGCCCCTGTCACGTGCCTTTAGTATTCTATGGAGAATCCTAAAGGAGCATGGACACTTCGGTCATCCCACAGTCCCTAAAAAACAACAGACATATCTCCACTACACAAAGGCGGCAGTAAAGCAATAGCAAAGAACTACAGACCAATGGCACTAACATCCCATATCAAGAAAATCTTTGAAAGGGTTCTAAGAAGCAAGATCACCACCCATCTAGATACCCATCTGTTACACAACCCAGGGCAACATGGGTTTAGAGCAGGTCGCTCCTGCCTGTCCCAACTACTAGACCACTATGACAAGGTCTTGGATGCTTTAGAGGACAAACAAAATGCAGATGTAGTATACACCGAGTTTGCGAAGGCTTCGACAAGTGCAACCGTGGTGTAATAGTGCTAAAAATGACTGATAAGTGAATAACAGGAAAAGTTGGTAGATGTATCTATAACTTCTTAACAAATAGAACACAGAGTAGTAGTAATCAGAGTAAAGTTTGAGGCGGCTACAGTGAAAAGCACTGCACTTGCCCCCATTCTGTTCATTATCCTTATATCTGACATATACAGGGATGTAAGCCGTAGCACTGTGTCTTCCTTTGCGGATGACAACATAATTTTAATGACAATGTCCTCCATTGTGGCATGCAAAGAGTACATAACCTTTATTTGGCGCATGTACACACCCTCATAAAAGGCTACCTCCCCAACCAGCGAATTAGATGATCAGTGCCTAGGTTCAGCCAATCATAATGTGGATCTGGCAATTGTGAAGGTGACGTGGTTACCAAGCACGTTGTCACCATTGTCATTTTCATTCTGCTGCTGGTTGAAGCATGGTTGTCTCTTGGCTGCTGGTTGAAGCACAGTTGTCTCTTGTCTCTTGGCTGCTGGTTGAAGCACAGTTGTCTCTTGTCTCTTGGCTGCTATTTTTCCTTGACTTACCGTGTCGTACACATATATTTCCAATTCTTGTATGTAGTGGGCATAGTTGTACAAATCTATATATATTTGGTGAAGGAAAATACAATTCAAAGTTTTCTACTGTGTTTACGTTGTACAAATCTATATATATTTGGTGAAGGAAAATACAATTCAAAGTTTTCTACTGTGTTTACTTTGTTCCAAGCTCTTTTTTACGACCAGGTTAACAGGCCTTGAGAACCTGTGTTTGTAATATCCATCGAAGACAATGCAAGACTCCATAAATGGGACACAGAAAACAATATGATGTTCAATGAAGAGAAATTTCAATTACTACGATATGAAAAGCTTGAGTATAAAACAAATTCTATCCACACACTAGAGCTAAAAACTAATGGGAAGGACCTGGGAGTGATAATGTCAGAGGATCTCACTTTCAAAGATCACAACAATGTATCTACCACATCTGCTATGAAAATGTTAGGATGGATAATGAGAACCTTCAAAACTAGGGATGCCAAGCCCATGATGATTCTCTTCAAATTGCATGTTCTCTCTAGGCTGGAATATTGCTGTACACTGAAAGCCCCTTTCAAGGCAAGCGAAATTGCTGACCTGGAGAATTCACAGAGAACCTTGACGTCACATATAAATACAATGAAGCTCCGAAATTACTGGGAACGGTTGAATTTCCATGACTTGTATTGCCTGGAACACAGGTGAGAAAGATACGTGATAATATACTTACAAAATCCTAGAGGATTAGTACCAAATTTGAACACGAAAATCCCTCCCAAGAACAGCAAAAGACTCCCTAGGTGATGCAACATCCCCCATTGAAAAGCAGGGGCGCCACGAGAGCGCTAAGAGACAACAGTAAGTGTCAGGGGCCCCAAGGAGTATTACTAATAGATCCCAGTCTGTCTTCAAGAAGACGCTGGACAGGCATCTAAAGTCAGTACCTGACCAGTCGGGCTGTGGTTCCTACGTCGGTTTACGTCTTGCCAACAGTAACAGCCTGATTGAACAGGCCCTGATCCACCTCGAGGTCTGGTCACAGACCGGGCCGGGGGGCGTTAACCCCCCCGAAACCCTCTCCAGGTAAGCGCTATTATTAACCCCTCAAGGAGGATTCCTCGACGCATGTGAGAGGCTTTTGATGGAAGGAATTGTACCTGAAGTCTGCTTCACTGCATCGAAACTGAGTACCTCCTATTCCTTCAGGCGATATATGATACCTACGAGCGCTTCTCCCACGAGTGTAATAACAGTAATTATAATTTGTAGGCGATATATGATACCTACGAGTTCAACGCTTCTCCCACGAGTGTAATAACAGTAATTATATTTTGTAGGCGATATATGATACCTACGAGTTCAACGCTTATCCCACGAGTGTAATAACAGTAATTATATTTTGTTACAAGCAACAGAACAGTAACAGTATTAGAAAAGAAATGGATGACACTTGATCATCAAACACAAGTTCGCTGTGGCAATGTATTGATTTTTTCTAAATGTTTCTTTCATAGGAATACGCTAAACGTTTATTATTGACATAGAGCACATCGCTAATGGGAAGGAATG
The DNA here is from genome assembly GCA_009830355.1 of Cherax destructor. Classification (NCBI taxonomy): domain Eukaryota; kingdom Metazoa; phylum Arthropoda; class Malacostraca; order Decapoda; family Parastacidae; genus Cherax; species Cherax destructor. The sequence continues at coordinate 63,275 of WNWK01006033.1, read as the reverse complement.
AGGCTTTTCCAAGGAAATTTAGTGTAGCTCTTATTTTTTGGAATAAGAGCCCTTCACATCAAGGCTCTCTTGAATGGAACAATTTTATGTTGGTAAAACCGGTTAATGGTGTAACACTTGGTATTACAGCAGGAATAAGCAAGAAGGCCAGGATAGTAGCACTGTTTTAATGGTAATTGTATCCAAGCGGCTTTCTATTTTCGTATCTGGGGGTTGTGGAGGCACTTATCACGCTGTAGGTGACACCTCTCTGGGAATACTACTGTGGAGGGGAAGTGTGAATGTTGCTGAGGAGATTAGAGGGTAGTGAAGACCCCGCTGAAAAAGAGTTTCTTTATATATCAGGATTAAAGACTGTCAGCTTCATCATTATGGAGAGCAATATCAAGAAGATCTTAATCACTAAAAGAAGGTATAAACTAATTATCAGTGTATATTCTCATGGAGTATGTAACCTGCAGGTGGACACATCACATAGACTCTCGATATCCATTCCCTGTGGTGTGACGCGAGTAACATTGTGTATATACCTTGTGTTGTGACGTGAGTAACACTGTGTATATACCTTGTGGTGTGACGTGAGTAACACTGTGTATATTCCCTGTGATGGGACGCGGGTAACTAACTTGGTGTATATACCCAGTAGTGGGACATGAGACAGTAGCCATTAATTCTGAGGGGAAAGTATTTCTTACAAGAAAGAGACCACCAAGGATGAGCCGGGAGAGTAGAAGAACTGGAGAAGGACCTTGAGAGTGGGGGAACTGGAGAAGGACCTGGAGAGTGGGGGAACTGGAGAAGGGCTGGGAGACTGGGGGCACTGGGAACAGGCTGGATGTGGGGGGTTTACCGGGGATTGGCTGAAAGGGTCGACGGGAGGGAAGAGAGACCACTAACCAAGAAATAGCCAGCAGTGCTGGCCACCCAGCTTAATGCTCTGTCATCAATCACGGCTCACGTTGAAAAAAGGGAAGAAACAGAAAGGTTCCATTACAGGGGTGGAGCAGCAGAACACTTGCCCGTGCAGATGCAGGTTTCCAGCCGTTAGAGAAAACCTCCACTTGTTACTCAATTCCCTCACCCGTTAGAGAACATCCACACCTGTTACTCGGTGCTCTCTGCCGTTAGTTGATATCCACGTCAATTAGTGAATGACCAGTACCTGTTAGAAGATACCTGAAAACATCACTGCACTCATGAACATGTTATTGTATACTACATTAGTCAGTGGATTCACACGCACGCACACACACACACGCACGCACCACACACACACACACACACACACACACACACACACACACACACACACACACGAACATACACACATTTTAAGTGAGTGCACCTCATCAGCCTTCTGAGGTGTACCGTCTGTGAGTTTCAACTACATCTTTCTGTGTTTCCACCCACAGTACTGGAACCATCAGAACTGAGGTGCATCAAACAATGGAGCAGAGTAGAGTAATGATAGTGGAATAGAGATATGCACATTACTTATATCGATTTTGCAAAGATGTGTTGTAGGAAAGCACTTTTATTTCAGACAAGGGTTTTTAAAGTAGGTAACTGTGAATAATAAATAAGACATAAACAAATGGAAACTAATATATGAAGATAAAGAATGAATTGTGAAAAGTTGTGTGACCTGGATGCTCAGAAAATGTGTTTAATTGAAGATTTGGAATGTAAAATGAATTGGGAAATGGAAGGAAAAATATACTGATCTAGGATGAGGCAGAGAGGAAGAATTGAGTGAAAAGATAGCCATACTACGAGAGAAGGTGAATATGCTGGAAGATTAGCTAACTAGAGTGAGTGCTAGGGAAAGGGACTCAAAGAATGAGAATCTATAAATAGTAAGAGGGTACAGCCTCTCATACATAATAAAAACAGATGAGATAATTGCAAAAATATTACAGGTGAAAGTGTAGGAGGTGACTATAATTGAGCAGACATAAAGTACAGTGAATCAAATAGCACAAAGGAAGAACACTTTGATGATTTTTAGACTACCAGTGAAGCAAGGGGAGACAAACGTGAATGAGAGAAAGGAGAATGAAAGGAGATAGAAGATTTGTACAACCCATAAAGTGGGTCTGTAAAAAAAGTGAAAGATGATACGCAGGTATTGATCAGTAAATCATACCTTGGTAAGTGGGAACAGAAAAGTTGCAAAGCTGAAGTGACAAGGGAAGAAAACACAGGAAAGTCAATCACAAAAACAAAAGTATGGATGGTGAGGTAAGAGGCAGTTCGAGCAGAGAGTCAAGATCTACCAGACAATAACTAGCAGCAGCATCAACCAGTAACTGTTCCCTTATTGATTCATTCTTTACTCAGTCTTTCCACTCCCAGTTTCCCCTCCCATTCCCATTCCCTCTCTCCTACCACCCTTACCTTAACTGCTTGCACTAACTATCAGCAACCAGGAAAAAGAGGCAATTTATTCCCATTATCCTCAACTTCAGCTCACCTTTCCCCTAATTCCACTCACTCTCCCATCCTTTGTCTCCCTCCAATTCTCTCACACTCTCACTACATTCTTGTACTCAGCCATCCTAGTCTCTTTCCACTCTTTCCATCTCTCCAACTACTTTCCTCGATTACCACTACCACTGCACCTCTTCCCTCCTTGCTCCACCGTGTCCTCTCCACTTCAGAAAACACTAATAATTAAACTACTGTCTCTGTTCATTCACCTATCACCCCACTCCCACACCCACTTGCATTCCCCACATTTTTCTTCTCTCTCTTCACACCAGCTGTAATGATAACACTTTTTATTTCTTCCTCTCTCATGCCATCTAAACGATTACCCCCTCCCTTCCTCCCTCCCTCCTTAACTCTCTCCTGAAGCCAGCCCCGATACAATATGTAGCATCATAAAGTGTAAGAGTGTGCAGATGGAATAACAGACAAATGAGTTGAATTAAAGAATATATTAGCCTATAGATATTATAGCTATCACAAAGACAAACATTTAAGAATACCTCACAGTGAGGTATTTCCATAGGAATACCTCACTGTGAAAGCGTGAAGAGAGATTGGCGAAGGAGGCAGAGTGGCTATTAGGGTAAGAATTTTGAGATAAGACACCTGGAAACTGGTGATTTCAAGGAGTATATAGTAGGGGAAATAACAGCTAGATGGACACAACGTAACTGTAACAGTGATTTAAAGTCCACTACTAAACGACAGAAATTCGAGCATGAGCACAATGAGAACAACAGAGCCACAATACAACAAGTACAACGAAAGCAAAGCTCCTGATTGTAGGGGATTTCATTAACAAGTAAACTGACTGGAAAAACTAGTATCCAAATGGAGTGCTGGAAACATGGATAGTAAAACTATTGGAAGCAGTAATGCAAAATTTCTTATCAAAAAGTTGTCAAAGAAAACAGAAGAAGGAGGGCAGGGGACGAACAAGCTCGGATAAACATGGTTTTCGAGAACATAAGCATAAGAATGGAGGAACACTGCAGTAGGCCCGAACTAGGCAGGTATTTCTCTAAATCAACCATTCCCACCAACCCACCTGTCCAATCTTTTGGAAAAGCCCTTCTCACTCCTATATTTGTCCAATCTCTTTTTAAAGCTATCGAAGGACTTAGCCTCTATTACTCTACTCGGAGGATTATTCTACGCATCGTCAACTCTGTTTGAAAACCAGTAAGAACCTACGTCCTTTCTCAGTCTAAATTTATATGACTTAAATCCTTTATTTCTGGTTCCTACTTGATTCGATAGTCTCAGAACTATATCTGTATAGTCTTTGCTTATGCTAATCATCCACGTATATACTTAAATGATATCTCTTCTCTTTCTACGTCTCTGAAGATAATGCAGATTCAAGCCTCTACTACTATCTTCTTATAAGAGATTCCTTGATGAATCTGCCATTGGTTAAACTGAATATAGGATACCACAAAGAGCTCAACTTTAAATACTTCAAAGAGTTGGGCATGCAGAAAAGGAATGGAGGTACAAATAATAAACAAGATTACAAAAGAGGTGACTATGCATGGATGAAAAACTTTCGGAAACATAATCCAGTGGAACAGGGAACTGAATGTGCAGTGAAGGAGTAGTCAGAAAATGCATGGAAGCAACAGGAAGGTTCATTCCTCAAAGGAAATGTGGAAAGTCATAATACAGAGAACCCATAGTTTAATCAGAGCTGCAGAGAAGCCAAAGGTAGGAGCAAAGGAGTAATGAAAAAAGTTCAGAACACAGAGGAAGACAGATATTAATGAGGCAAGCAGAATACTTACGAATGACTTTGCAAAAGATTAAAAGAGAAGCAGGATGTCATTTTCAGTATGATACATCAAAAGACAAACAAAAACAATCTGCACAGCCACATATAAAAGATGAAAGAAATAGGAGGCAGTGGCATTCACAGAAAATAATGGAAAACTGCTACAAATTATGAAGGTTAAGCATTTGAGAGAGGCAGCAGCAGGAGTTGCAAGTTGGAGTAGCAGAAAGTTAACATAATTAACAGCTTGACAGACAGAGATAGACACTAGAATAAGCAACAGAAAAACGCAAGAGTTAGAAATATTAATTGAATTAAAATAACTACAGGTGATCAGACAGACTAACCTAAAGAAGAATACCTCATCTCCAGAAAAGAATTAAGGTGACATAGAAGAATTTAGCAAGTGATACATAATATATCTCTTACCTCTAACTAAAATAAAAATTAAAGTGGTAAGTAGATAAATATTTAGTAAAGTTGATATATATATATATATATATATATATATATATATATATATATATATATATATATATATATATATATATATATATATATATATATATATATATATGCAGAACAACAACTGTGAAAAAATAGTGAAATTCCAATCGCTTTCGTGATTTCTCACATTATGAAGGAACTGTAAAAATAAAAGATCAACAGGAACGCATGTAAAGAAAAGATTACACCTCTCGGTTAACTTACAACACTTGACCCTTGATAATGATGTAGGTAGGCGGTCAAGGACTTGTCAAACAGTTTATATTTCACACACGTTTTAAGATTTTTAACTTGTCGAATGTATTTTAAATTCTTCCCAAATTATATGAATCATAAATGAATTAAATTTGCATAATCATAAAATAATATTCATATTAATTTCAAAACTATTATTTTATGAAACTTGATTCAATTGTATTTTTCTCAACCATGGACCTGCTTGATATAAATTTCTCGAGATTTTGAAAATAAATTGGATGGTTAAAATCTCTCACATAAATAAACAGATCATTAGACTCCACTTCTTATGTTATGTTTGTGTTGTTGTAATCTTAGTTCAAGACTTTTCCCAGTTTGATCGTAATAAACTTAATCACATTTTTTTTTTACAAAGAATAGTTGGAGAATAAACAAGAGACCCCCTAATTACAGGCCACTGTGACGAGAATACTGTCCAAAATATTGGAAAAGATTGGCAGGAAATTGTTGGTTGAACATTTTTCAAAAACTGTGCATGGATTTAGAGGAAACTTCTGCCTCCCTAACCTATTGGAGTTCTATGACAAAATAAAGGAAATCGAGCAACAAAGACAGGGATTGATTGGCTGCAAATTCTTGAATGACAGGAAATCATTTAACATTTTACCTGAGCAGGGAATAATTCACAAAGCAGAAGAGCAGCAGGGATACACGGTAATGTCCAACAGTGGACTGAGGAATACCTAACGAACTAAAGAAAGAGGGTGATGGAGAAGGCTGGCGCTTGAATATAGAAAGATGTAACAAGTTGGATTCCCCGTGGATCAGTACTGACACCATTACATTTCCTAATATATGTGAAGGACTTGCTGGAGGGAAATTGCTTCACTTGTATCATTGTTTGCTGATGACACAAGAATAATGAGAAAAAGAAACACGACAAAGAATAAAGATTGCAACCAGGAAAACCTGGACAAGCTGAAAGTGTTCAAGCAAGTGGTTTCTAAGGTTCCATCCAAATAAGTGTAACGTCACGAAAATAGGAATGGAGAGAGACGACCAGACACGGAATATGTTTGAAAAGCCAGAATCTTTTTATTGAGCAGTAACTCAAGGAGAAAGACTTGGAGCGAACCTCATACCCCAGCATCTCGCCTGAGGTGCACATTAAGCTCGTGATATCTGCTGCATATGAGATGCTAAAATGCCTCAAGAAACCTCAATATACAATTCTTAGTACTTTCTACACAATATGCATCATGAAACACCAGCATAGAGACCATACCTACTCAAGTATGTACGATAACTCGAGGTCTGGAGATGAAGGGACTGATTTTCGAGGAGGAGAGATTAAAATAACTGAAAATAAAAACATCAGAAAAAAAGATTAGGAGGGATATGATTACGACATACGAGATACTAAAAGGAGGCTTTGACTAAGTAGTTTGGGACAGATTCTTCTAAAATGTGAGGCACAATGGCGAGGAGTTACTGATGGAAGTTAAAGATATAGATGAACCAAGTAGATGTAAGCAACTACTTTCTTAGTCTTATGGTGGAATATAAATAAAATGAATTAGAGGAGGAAGTGGAAAGGTAAATTTCTTACACAATTTTAAAAGTAGGTTCAACAAGGCCCCAGAAACCAGGAACCAATACTGCCGTTGATTGTAGTGTGAGAGGAGGGGCCAGGAGTCAGACTCGCCACTCGCAGGCGCAAATGATTGTGTACGACTTAGTGAGTATGCACATACACACGCAGGGATGTTAGGAAGTATTTCTTCAGTCACAGAGTTGTCAGGAAGTTGAACAGTCTGGAAAGTGATGTAGTGAAGGCAAGAACCATATATAGCTTTAATAAGAGGTATGATAAGGCTCATGCAAGGAGAGAGTGGACCTAGTAGCGACCACTGAAGATCCGGGACCAGGAGCTATGAATCGACCCCTGTAACCACAATTAGGTGAGTACATTTAATATTAATATCTTTATTTCTACAAGTACATGTACAAGGTATACAGGCCTAGCTGACATCAGTGACATACTACTATATAGAAAGCCGCTTGTTATGCAGAGCATTTCGGGCAAATTAGGTCAGTTTTTTCCCAGGATGCGACCCACACCAGTCGATTAACACACAGGTATCCATTTTACTGATGGGGAACATAGACAACCGGTGTAAAGAAATACGCCCAATGTTTCTACCCTCGCTGGGAATCGAACCCAGATTCTCGGCGTGTGAAGCGAGAGCTTTAGCCACAGGCGAGTATATTCCCACACACACACACACACGCACTGGAAATCTTTAGCTCTAGATCTTTCACACTCTCGTGAGTCGTCAGGAGCGATGCAATGCTGCAAAACAGCAACAGATAGGAGGGGAAATTCTCTGAGGAATGGCCGAAGGTATCATTGGCAGCCCATGACACTGCTCCGGCATAACCATTTCCCCCTCTCTCTCTCTCTCTCTCTCTCTCTCTCTCTCTCTCTCTCTCTCTCTCTCTCTCTCTCTCTCTCTCTCTCTCTCTCTCTCTCTCTCTCTCTCTCTCTCTCTCTCTCTCTCTCTCTCTCTCTCTCTCTCTCTCTCTCTCTCTCTCTCTCTCTCTCTCTCTATCTCTCCCACTCTTCCACCAGTAGATATAGTAATACCTTTCATAATCGTACAAAAGTATGAACTTGCATATATCTTGGTACCTGGTATGTGAGCACACAAGTGAGTGGGTAAAGTGGTGATCTTCTTGCTGCACTAGTAGTGCTTGCTGTCGAAACAGTAATAATAGTAACAATAACGGAAGTAATACTAATAGTAGTTGTTGTTGTCGGAGTAGCAACAGTAGAAGTAACTGTAGTAGTAACGATATGTGTAACAGATGTTGTGATAGTAGTAGTATGTCACATATTCTTTATTCTTGTTTATGCTGTGTCAAGAAGCTAGAATCTCACCATGTGGTACATATAACAAATTAAATGCAAGAAGCTTTATCGGAACGGTGGTGGACGTGTAAAGACAGGGTCGTCTGTTGAGTCACCAGTGCTGTTCACAAGGTTCCTTCACCAGTTGTGTTCAATACGTTTTGGTGTTGCATCGTCAGTGTTTGGTAGTGTGAGCTCCTGCTGTTCCATCCTAACCTCATCTATGCAGATTGAATTCTAGCCTTTCCTCGCACCATAGTTTTGCTTTTTCCAACACATAACGTCGTTATACACTAAAAGGGCTTCGTTATCTTTTTTTTTTCGATATTCTCCCGCAATTTTATCTTGTCCCTCTCTTATTTTTTTCTTTCATTCACTCCTTTTTGATTTTCTGCAACTAAAGCAAAGCCCCGTTGCGGGCTATTTTGTTCCAGGTAATTTTAAAGCCTTGTCCATGATGGTTTCTGCTTTCCGAGTCATTTATTAGGCTGTTTTCGTGTTGCTACTTTGTACATATTTTCTTGTTATTTATAAGGACATACATTTGTATTTGCAATTTAGATATTTATTTTTGCTGATTTATTTAACATTTACCAGTACTTTTTTAACTGAAATCTTCTCTGAACTACAAAGATAAACTTTTCCGAATAATTTCGTATCAGTTTTGCTATTAGGAAGGTCGAGCCTCTACCACTTATTTTGCTAAGAGGATTAACTTCTGTTTTAAACGGAGATCTTTGCAGCCTCTTTTTGGAACAGCAATATATACAATGCAGCTATAATGATTTGAGGGAATATACGATATTCACCTATTGTTTAGTAGGATATATAATATTCAGGGATATTGTTCTGAAGGGATATCAAACAAGGGATTTGATAAAACTGACAATACACGGAATTAGACTTCTGTCTGAAGTGAGATCAAGACTGAAGCTTCTATTTGAAGTGAGATACAGAACGAAGCTTCTGTTTGAAGTGAGATACAGAAGAAAGTTCCTGTTTGAAGTGAGATACAGAATGAAGCTTCTGTTTGACGTGAGATATATAATAAAGCTTCTATTTGAAGTGAGATACAGAACGAAGCTTAAAGTGAGATACAGAACGAAGCTTCTGTTTAACGTGACATGGATAATGAAGCTTTCATTTGAAGTGAGATACGGAAAGAATCTTTTGTGAAACGTGAAATACAGAAAGAGGCTTTTATTTGAAGTGAAATACAGAAAGAGACTTCCGTTTGATGTGAGATACATGAAGCAACTACTATTTAAAATGATACCAGTTATGTGCTAACTAGGATAAACTTTTCTGAAAAGAAAAACCAATTAGGCATTTTTTCAAATATTAAAAATGCTGCCCAAAGAACATAATTTTTCGCAAAGATAAATATACTCGAATGAAAATGATCCGAAATGAATGAACAAGAGACTAAAAAAATCTTTTGCGGGAGAAACAAGGAATTAATTGGCACATCATTAGAGAAGGTAGTAACCCTCAATAACAAACTGTTCGTATTAAAACAGAATAAAAATAGAAATAGGAAAGCTGAACGAAGCTATGAAATTAAAGTTGCAAAACAATCAATGATAACTCCGAAAGTTTTTAATCAAGTGCATAGAACAAAGATTAGAGAGAGAGATTAGATCAACTTGAAACTAACTCTAAACATCTTACTAACGATGAAATATAAATGTGCTCGATATTTAAGTTATTTGTTTTCCTTCTTTGCCCAAGACGACATAAACGAAGTCTGTAATAAATCATTATGGTGGACCAGAGAAAACTAGATAATGTAATATTAGTCACTGGAGACATGGTTATTAATTAAGCGGGTCCCGACAAACCGTTCAAGTGTGTTTCAAGAAGTAAAAAACTAAACTTTGTGAGCCCCTAACTTACTGTACCTGATATGTATGGAAGTTGATGTTTCTAATGTGACTCCTATCCAATTACTGTCCACTCAGCCTGATATAAATAGTGAGTGACCATGACACATGTGAAACCCTCGGATATCTTTATTTCCGAAACGTTTCTCCTGCGTAGCAGACTTTTCGAGTCTAATTCAGACGTGGGTAACATACTGAAGACAGTTAAACAGGAAAGTCTGAAGTGTTCAGTAATTCATCCTTGATATAAGTGATGAGGTAATTTTGAGGAATTCAGCCCCTCTGCCTTGATAGAAATTCGTCGGTTGCTAAGTGCTGATCACTCTATTCAGGCTCACTGAACGCTTCAGACTCTCTTCTTCAACTGTCTACAGTATATCAGTCACCTCAAAATTCGATTGAAAAAGCCTGTTGCGCAGTTGATACGTTTCAGAAATAAAGATACCAAAGTTTTCTCCTTGAGTCTTTACATCATGTTGTTGGATCGCATGGAATTAATTTTTTAATCTAGAGTAGGAATATTATTAAAATCCATAATAGTGCATATAATTATAAGTTACGTTGATGAATATAATTTGATCAATGAACATCAACTCGGGTTTACAAGTTTTTGATCATACCTTAGAAATTTACTGACATTCTTTAGTAAAACATTTAAGGCAATGGATCACGATAAAGAAAACGGCATTGTGTTGTCTACTTGGATATAATTAAGGCTTTTGATAGTCCCACGAAGAAAAAAAACGTAATAAAAAAAGGTCGCAGCCCATGGTACAGAAGAAATAGAGAGCAACAGGTTTGCATAAGAGTGAAATCAGAATAGGGACCAGTCACGAGTGGTGTTACACAAGGTTCAATTTTGGGACTCGTGTTACTCATAACCCACATTGATCTTAATGAGAGAGTAAAAAATGTCACAAGTAAATTCATTATTGATATAAAAATAGGCAGAATAGTAGTTTTGCAGGAGAATTTCATCAAACTGTAGAGACGTTAAGTCCAGTGTGAAACAGTCCTAATCCTGGGCAATAAAAATAACTAGCACTAGTGAAGTAATTACTATAGAATTTCACCCTACAAAATATAAAAAGAACTTGAAAGTTATAGTAAGAAGAAATCTAAAACATGACAGTAGTGCCTAATCATCGACAATAAAGTTAACTAGCTCTTAGGATTTAAAGCAAGAAATATAAACAACAGGAATCCAAAGATTATTCTTCATGACTTTGTTAGTAAGACCTCATTTGGTATCTATATTACTGAATAATTATGAATGCATAGGGAAAAAATACTTGTGCAGACAAATATACAACACCTGGGTGTTTTATTCAGAGAAAAGAATGACAAAATGAATCCACTGTATAAGGAATCTTTCATACGACAATATACTATGAGTGCTGCCACTACAATCTCCTGAATGACATAGAATGAAGGGATATATGACTGAGATATTAACGTGGAAGAGACGTATAAAAAAAGGGAGAAATAATTAGGTATCCCCGTACTGCATAACACCAGGCCAATGTACATCAGTGTAAGCACAAAGGCTACAAGTTATCACATGAACACTAATATCCCAGTTTTTTTCAATAAAAACGGCAAATTAGGACATAGATTCTTAAATAAATTCAAACCTTCCTCCACTAAGAAACACCAGCTTTGAAGCCAAGAGACACACATTCTCTTGTTATCTCAGAAGGAGCAATATCCTAAAATACAACAGCATATTAAATTTAAAGTCAGTTTGAATATGATTTACTAAACTGTTAAGGTTGAATGGTGTAGGTAATTAGATTATGCACTCAGAAATTTTAGCATGAAAATCAGAATTTCAATTTTAAAAGTTTCTTCCTAAAAAACAAAAGGCAAATTGAGACAAACAATTGATAAAATCAATCCAAACTTCTCTCTAATTAGGATTTACCAGAGTTTAAGGTTTAAGTAATTTCGTGAGACTTTTAAGCGAACATTATACACATATAACCTAGGATAACACAGTTAAGTCAAACTCTGGGATTTATTTAAGATCGGAAGAGATATTCTGCAGTTACTTCATGGAAACCAATATAACTAATAAAATTGACATATTAAACAATCTAATTTCAAGGTAAAGCGTCCAATGAGGAAAACACTCATCACTTGAAGTTTAAAGCCTACCAGAAAAGGCATTCTCCAGTTATTGCACAAAATCCATCATACAGCGCATGTGGAACTTGATGCGTTCAGATTCGATTTCAACAAGAAGGGGAAAAGTCCATTACCTTGGAAAAGAGCCTCTCACCAGCATAAGACCAAATGATGTAATAAAGTAAACTAATACTATACCATTTCGAGAATACCTACACACTCCATCAACAATACGAACCTTTTAAGGAAAATACAAGTGTACAAATTTTAAAGATCAGACTAGGTTTTCTCCAGTTGTCACACGGAAGAACGATAAGGGAATTGTGAGTGTAACACTGTCCATAAGACACCTCTGCGCATGTAAATAGTCCTGTGAATCTTGCCCTAGATACACTGCACGAGCGTTGAAAATTTGAAGCCTATCGAATAAAGCGTTCTCTATTTATAAATGAATATCTTGCAGAAAGAGAAAATGTTAGTGAGAAATGTTCCAAAAATTGAAGTCTATCCTCATTAAATTTGTTAACACTAGAAGTTTAAGAACATAAGAAAGGAGGAACACTGCAGCAGGCCTGTTGGCCCTTACAAGGGAGGTTCTTCACAATCCATCCCACTAACAGAATATTTGCTCAAAAAGTTTTTTCCAGGTTTATAGAACAAAAGTTAGGGATAAGATAGGTCCCCTTAAAAATAACTCTGGGTATCTTACTGACAAGGAAAATGATATGTGCTCTATTTTTAATAATTATTTTCTCTCGGTTTTCACACAGGAAGACACTAATAATATCCCAATAATTAATTTTTATAGTGTCCCTGAAGAAGATAAATTATGTAATATCACAGTCACTAGCGAAATGGTTATGAAACAAGAAGACCGACTGAAACAAAATAAATCACCGGGTCTTGATGAGCTTTTTGCAAGGGTTCTTAAGGAATGCAAAATGTAAATCTGTGAACCAATATCTAACATTTTTAATTTAGCTGTTCAAACAGGTGTAGTGTCTGATATGTGGAAGATGGCTAATGTAATTCCTATTTTTAAAGCAGGGGACAAGTCACTACCGTCAAATTACCGCCCAATAAACTTGACCTCAATTGTAGGCAAATTACTAGAGTCAATTATAGCTGATATTATTAGAAGCCATCTAGATAACCATAATTTGATTAATGATACTCAGCATGGATTCACGAGGGGGCGTTCCTGCCTATCTAATTTATTAACCTTCTTTAGTAAAGCTTTTGAGGCTGTTGATCACGATAAAGAATTCGATATTGTTTATCTAGATTTTAGTAAGGCTTTTGATAGAGTACCGCACCAGAGACTGTTAAAGAAAGTGGCAGCTCATGGCATTGGGGAAAAAGTGCTGTCATGGATCGAGTGTAGATGAATGGTTCAGGCCGAGGGACTGATTTTCTTAAACTCCTCCTCTCCTTACACCTTTCTACTTTGTATTGGACTGATGAAGCCACTGTGTGGCGAAACGTTTCCTCAATAAAGTTACCCAAGTGTTGCATATGTGTCTAATTTATAACATGGATCGAGTCATGGCTCACCAATAGGAAGCAGAGAGTGTGCATAAATGGGGTTAAATCCGAGTGGGGATCTGTAACAAGTGGTGTTCCACAGGGATCAGTCTTAGGCCCGTTGTTTATAATATATATCAATGCCCTTGATGAGGGAATTACTAGTGATATGAGCAAATTCGCCGATGACACGAAGATAGGTAGAATAATTGATTCAAACGTATATGTCAGGGAACTTCAGGAGGATTTAGGCAGACTCAATTCCTGGTCAGAAAAGTGGCAGATGCAGTTCAATGTAGATAAATGCAAGGTTCTGAAGCTTGGGACTGTCCATAACCCAAGCACTTATAAGTTAAATAACGTAGAACTTAGCCATAAAGATTGCGAAAAGGACTTGGGGGTTATGGTAAGCAGCAACCTTAAACCAAGACAGCAATGCCTAAGCGTACGTAATAAGGCAAACAGATTACTGGGATTTATATCAAGAAGTGTAAGCAACAGAAGTCCAGAGGTTATATTACAGCTTTATACATCGTTAGAATGGATAATAATTCGTTAGAAAACATTCAGCGTAGAATGACTAAATTAATACATAGCATTAGAAATCTTCCGTATGAAGAAAGATTGAAGACCCTAAAATTACATTCACTTGTAAGACGAAGAATGAGGGGAGACATGATCGAGGTATACAAGTGGAAAATGGGTATTAACAAAGGGGATATAAATAAGGTCTTGAGAATATCTCACCAAGAGAGAACCCGCAATAATGGATTCAAATTAGATAAGTTTAGATTTAGAAAGGATATAGGAAAGTATTGGTTTGGAAATAGGGTAGATGATGAGTGGAACAGTCTGCCTAGTAGGGTTATTGAAGCAAGGACCTTGGGTAGTTTCAAATTTAGGTTGGATAAATTCATGAGTGAGAGGGGTTGGATTTGAGTGGGAATTGCACATGAGTAAATAGAATTATCAAAGCTTATTTCTTGGGTATCATTGAAGATTAGGTTGAACAAATATTCTGTTAGTGGGATGGAATGTGAAGAACCTGCCTAGTATGGGCCAACAGGCCTGCTGCAGTGTTCCTCCTTTCTTATGTTCTTATGTTAATGGTTGAAGTCTACCATCCTACTACGTGAGGGTAGTACCTCCCTGGATGGTTGAAGTCTACCATCCTACAACATGGGGGTAGTACCTTCCTGGATGGTGGAAGTCTACCATCCTACTACATGAGGGTAGTACCTCCCTGGATGGTTGAAGTCTACCATCCTACTACATGAGGGTAGTACCTTCCTGGATGGTTGAAGTCTACCATCCTACTACGTGAGGGTAGTACCTTTCTGGATGGTTGAAGTCTACCATCCTACAACATGGGGGTAGTACCTTCCTGGATGGTTGAAGTCTACCATCCTACTACATGAGGGTAGTACCTCCCTGGATGGTTGAAGTTTACCATCCTACTACATGAGGGTAGTACCTTCCTGGATGGTTGAAGTCTACCATCCTACTACATGAGGATAGTACCTCCCTGGATGGTTGAAGTCTACCATCCTACTACAGGAGAGTATTTCTCGTGTTCTATTTTAAATTCTCTACAATCATTTGAGAAAAAATATCTGATTTTGATTTTTAAGAATAGGAATTTCATGAAATTGTTTAAAAAAATGGTAAACTGGCATTCACATAGGCCGAAATCAATACATAAATATTTAAAATTACAATAACTAGATGCATTCTCTAGTTATTACACGGCACACAAGTTTCATATTAAAACTGACAAATTGAAATTAACACAGCTCAAAGTGGACGTAAATCTTTCTTTTAATAAAGCTGACCACATATACAAGGTTGAAGCCGTACACAAAAGGCATTCTAGAGTTACTGATGTGGTACCAGATATTGAATTTTTAACAGTTTCAGTAAAATTTCCAATTTATTCCAAATGTTGGCATATTGAAACTTTTGCCACCAAATGACATGAACCTTTTCTTCAGGAAACTAAACCAGTGGTGAAAATTTGAAGCCGACCAGATAAATTATTCCTCAGCTATAAAACGGATTGCAACGATTAAAATTGTATAACTATTATACTGCATCAACAATTTTGCCTAACGCAAACAAAAATTATTAGGTGCTATCCTGGCTCGTAAATATTAAACCATTAAATATCGAAGCAGTTCAGAAGAGGTAAACATAAATTTATTTAAGGAGATTTAACGAAAAATGTGAAGAAGAAAATTAATTCAGGCATCTTCAAGGTTCTTACTTCAGGTATACCTAATTAGGGATCTTCAAGGTTCTTACTTCAGGTATACCTAATTAGGGATCTTCAAGGTTCTTACTTCAGGTATACCTAATTAGGGATCTTCAAAGTTCTTACTTCAGGTATACCAAATTAGGGATCTTCAAGGTTCTTACTTCAGGTATACCTAATTAGGGAACTGTGAATACTCATTTAAGAAAATTAAAAAAACAATAAATTTATATTTAATTAATTTAGGTAAAGAAAGGATATAGGAAACTGAGGAAAAAGACACTTATGTACACTTCAGGACATTTATTAAAGGAAACGTTTCTCCAGGAGTGGTTTCTTCAGTCCTCAAGATTGAAGAAGCCACTCATGGTGAAACGTTTTCTCAAATATATTACCTGAACTGAACGTAAATGTTTTTTTCCTCATCTTATTGGTATCACTATACCATTTTTTGGTATCACCATACCATTTTTGGTATCACCATACCATTTTTGGTATCACCATACCATTTTTGGTATCACCATACCCTTTTTGGTATCACCATACAATTTTTGGTATCACCATACCATTTTTGGTATCACCATACCATTGTTGGTATCACCATACCATTTTTGGTATCACCATACCATTTCTCATATAGGAAAGTGTTGGTTCGTCAACAAAGTTGTCGATGATTGGAATATGTTTTATGAAGTTAAATCCTTAGGTAATGTTACGTAATGAAGCAACGGGATCCCTTTAATTACAAACATGTACAAATCTTTATTTCAAAATTACTGTACAAGATATTCCCATAATCTCAAGGCCCATAGGACTGTATGATAAATTATCACACTGAAACGTCTCATGCACTTTATTAAATGACCTTGAATTTCCCTTATTTGTAAAAATCGTCTGTTCCTGTGCTAAAAAAAGCTGAACTCATGTGAAACATATTAAAAACATTGCATTGTTGGACTGGTAAATTAAGGTATATAAGAGGAATTTATGTGTAACATTTTATCCAGAACATGTCTTGAAGAAGTATTTCATGTAAGATACATTAATACGAGAGTAATGGAGTGGAAGTGTGGTTGACAAAGGAAGACGACAGCAAAATTCGACCCTTTTGGTAAAAGGTTCAAATATTGTTTCATTTATCACGTTTAGTTGAAAATCCGCTTTTTCATCACGTTTTTGTAAGTGAAGATGATCATCTTAAAAGTAATAAGTAAAATAGTTGTAGTTGTGGAGTGAAATTTGTTAAGTCTTACAGAGTTTTATATGGGATCTTAATGGACCTTGATATACTTGATATACAAATGAGGGAAGAACAGTGGCCCATGGAAGCTCCCGTGCCAGGGTATATCAAATTTGTGTTGCCACTTTCAGATATTTTGATGTGTTTTATTGTGTCTGGTACATAACTGAAACATTTTCCAGAAAAAAAACAATACCTGGAACCATTATTGTGCTACTCTTTGACATTTCAGTCAATTGGAATAATGGATCAGGAAAATCAAGCTTCTTTTCACAGTCTCGGGTGGATTGCATGTGTGCTTGCAGGAAGCGTCAACAGTCTCGGGTGGATTGCATGTGTGCTTGCAGGAAGCGTCAACATTCTCGGGTGGATTGCATGTGTGCTTACAGGAAGCGTCAATTATAGTAGAGTGGGTAGCATTTTAACCGTGTATGTTAGGCAAGAAATCAGTCCGTTAACAAGGCAGAAAATCTGTTTCTATATGTTATCTCTCTTTTTTTTCTCTCTTCTGCATTCATGTTCATGCATTCACCTTCATGCACACTAGACTAATATAGTTTAACTTCACTTATTCATCATATCATTCTATATTTTTCTGTGCCAAAACGCATTCTATAACCAATTTATTTTTGTCCTATTGAACGTTCTATTTTTTTCAATATGCTAGTATATTATCATACATTTTCTCTGTCTATTTTTGTTCTACTGTATCCACTCCTGATAGACGTGTCTTTTACTATGTTCTCTGTATTTAGCTATATACATTTAGTAGCGTTGGCATGCTTTGTATCATCCCTATGATCCTCTGCTATGATCACCAGGTAGGGAGGAGATCCCAGCGGAGTCATCACCTTCCCAAATGACAACGAAGACAGGTTGTGCCCGCGCACCTGTCCGTACGCCTGGCATAGGCCTCCTAATCAGTGCAACGTCCGGCATAGGTCTCCTAGTCAGTGCAACGTCCGGCATAGGTCTCCTAGTCAGTGTAACGCCTGGCACAGGCCTCCTAGTCAATGCAACGCCCGGTATAGGCCTCCTAGTCATTGCAACGCCCGGTATAGGCCTCCTAATCAGCGCAACGCCCAGCATAGGTCTCCTAGTCAGTGCAACGCCTGGCATAGGTCTCCTAGTCAGTGCAACGCCTAGCATAGGCCTCCTAGATGATTGCTGGAGTTACACTGCACCTCTTAACAGTTTTATTGTTATTTATTATTTATCTATTTGTCTCATTTTTTCTGTATAACATATATATATATATATATATATATATATATATATATTATTATATATATATATAATATATATATATATATATATATATATATATATATATATATATATATATATATATATATATATATATATTTTATTCTTACCATTTCTCTGTCCAACGCCCACAGTCACAGCCTCCACCACTAACAGCCTCAACCTACACTTCCAACAACTACTATCTCCACCACCAACAACCACTACCTCCACCACCAACAGCCACTACCTCCACCAACAACAACCACTACATTCACCAACAACTACTTCCTCCAACAATGACCACTTCTTCCAGCAACAACACCCACTAACTCCAACAACAACCATTACCTCCACCACCAACAACCTCTCCTTCAACAACACCCACTACCTTCACCAACAACAACCACTACCTCCACCAACAACAACCACTCCCTTCACAAACAACTCCCACTACCTTCACCAACATGAACCACTACCTCCATCGTCAACAACCACTACCTCCATCATCAACAACCACTACCTCCATCATCAACAACCACTACCTCCATCATCAACAACCACTACCTCCATCATCAAAAACCACTACCTCCATCAACAACGACTACTACCTCCACCATCTGCAACTACTACTACCTCCACCACCATCAACCACTTCCTCCACCATCAACAACCCTTACCTCTATACCAGTGCCGTCACCTTCCACTACCATTACCTCCACCACCTACAATCACAGCACTTACAACCACCATTACTATCCCACTACAACCACTTCTACTACTATCACAACAATCGCTACCACCACATAACCACCCAAAACCATCACTACTACTAGCACCATTACTACTATTTCATCCACCACCACTACTACATTACCACCACCACTTCAGTCACTACCACCACCTCCATTACCACTACCATCACCACCACTACTACCAATACCTCCACTCACTTCCCTTCCATCTTCACACAAATTTGTGGTCACCAAGTGTGCAGTGAGCCTTTGATGTGACCAGCACCATCTACCAGTTTAGTTCCTCCTCCTTCATCCTCTTCCTTCTCCTCCTACCTTCTCCTTCTCTTCCTCTATCCTCCAATTCCTCGAAAATAGTGTTTCAATGTTACTACGTTTTCTCTTATATATTTTTAAGATATTTCTTTTAAGTTTATTGTAAACATTGAAGTCATCATCATTTCAAGTCTTTGACTTTAGTTCCCAACCCAATCTTCAATTTTTTGCTATAAGCAAATTTTATTTCTTAAAAATCATTTAGGGATAATAATTGTTTAATCATAATTACAAGTGAGGTTAACACATGTGCCACACTTCTAAACTTTCTTGAGTTTACCTTCGTTGTTTACCTATGTTGTTACCTATGTTGTTTATCCTATGTTGTTTACCTTTTCCTAATGTGAAGGACCTGGGAGTGATATTGTCAGAGAATCTCACTTTCAAAGATCACAACAATGTATTTACCACATCTGCTAGGAAAATGATAGGATGGATAATGAGAACCTTCAAGACTAGGGATGCCAAGCCCATGATGATTCTCTTCAAATCGCTTGTTCTCTCTAGGCTGGAATATTGCTGTACACTAACGGTGATTTTCAAGGCAGGTGAAATTGCTGACCTGGAGAATGTACAAAGAACCTTCACGGTTGAAGTTCCGGGACTTGTATTCCCTGGAAAACATGCGAGAAAGATACATGATTACATGATAATATACACTTGGAAAATCCTAGAGAGATTAGTACCAAATTTGCACACGAAAATCACTCCCTACATAAGCAAAAAGACTCGGCAGGCGGTGCAACATCACCTAATGAAAATCAGGGGTGACACTAGTATACTGAGAGACAATACAATGAGTGTCAGGGGCCCAAGACGGTTCAACTGCCTCCAGAATACATAAGGGGGATTACCAATAGACTCCTGGCTGTCTTCAGGAAGGCGCTGGACAGGCACCTAAAGTCAGTACCTGACCAGCCGGGCTGTCGTTCGTACGTCAGATTACGTGCGGCCAACATTAACAGCCTTGTTGATCAGGCCCTGATCCACCACGAAGCTTGGTCACAGACCGGGCCACGGGGGCATTGACCCCCGAAACCCTCTGCAGGTATGCTCCAGGTATTATTTGTCTTAAGCCTTTTAGTCTTTATCTACTGGTTCTGCTTCCTAAAGCGAAAAACCACTTAGCTTCAGGACCTTGAATCGAAGTCTTTCCTCATATCTCTTGTTCATTATTTTTTCGTTAATCTATATATGTTATATGTTTTGTTAAGATAAAGTTGCATGTTAATACATGTTTTCAAGACAGTGTATTGCATAATGGTAGAATTACCAACAAAATGTTAAGTAAATGGACATAGATGTATACTTGGAGTATACCTGGAGAGGGTTTCGGGGGTCAACACCCCCGTGGCTTGGTCTGAGACTAGGCATCGTGGTGGATCAGGGTCTGATCAACCAGGCTGTTATTACTGTCCGCACGCAAACTGACGTACGAACCACAGACCGGCTGGTCAGGTACTGACTTTAAGTGTCTGTCCAGTGCCTTCTTGAAGACAGCCAGGGGTATGTTGATTATTCCCCTTATGTATGATCGGAGGCAGTTGAACAGTCTTGGGCCCCGGGCACTTATTGTGTTGTCTCTCAGTGTACTCGTGGCGCCCCTGTTTTTCATTGGGGGAATGTTGCATCTCCTGCCTAGTGTTTTGCTTTCATAGGGAGAGATTTTCGTGTGCAAGTTTGGTACTAATCCCTCTAGGATTTTCCAAGTGTATATTATCATGTATCTCTCTCGCCTGCGCTCCAGGGAATACAAATCAAGGGCCTTCAACCATTCCCAGTAATTTCGGTGCCTTATCGTACTTATGTGTGCTGTGAAAGTTCTTTGTACACTCTCCAGGTCAGCAATTTCACCTGCCTTGAAGGGGGCAGTTACTGTACAGCAGTATTCCAGCCTAATGCGACATTTTATTGTGGCAAGGTTTTCTTCTCCAGGAGCTTTATCAACTCCACAAAGCTTCTGGAGAGCGAAACGTTGCCACAATGTCACATTAGCTGCATCTGTGTCCATTTACCTAAGAGTGTACTGCATGACATAATGTTTCATTAATATATTTCTCAGAGTAAATATGATACACTATTAGGTGTATTTCAAAGATAATATGTTTTATCAGTGTTTATAGAAAGATGGTCTTACAAGGAAGTTTACGTAAATTAATGTTTTTCAAAGGTGAATAATTCCCATCGTAAAATGTTTTGTAAATACATTTTGTACTGGAAGTGTGAGGCTTCAGGAAAAGTCAGCGTTCCTTGTAAATTGTAATAAGCTTTAATGGTCTCTGTGTGTTCAATAATAATAAGTTATGACAGCCCTCCAGTAGGCATATTTCCGTCTTATTGGGTATATTTTCCACCTTAATGTACTAAGTATTTTATTCATCAATTTAGCTTTTATTAATACTAATCGCTTTTTTTTTTTACTATTTACAGTCTTATCATATTTTAGTATTCATTGCAGAAAGAAAATTTATCAATCATTTTCTTTCTTTATCATCTACTAAGTAGTTTTAATTTTTTTTAAACTATCTTACCTTATTTAGTACATGTACATATCTTCTTGGACAGAATTTTTGCAGTTCCTTAAAAACATCTATAAGACAAAGCTTCACCTCTAAAGACATCTTCAAGGGAAGGTGACTCTTGTCGTCCTTTCAACTCATCATAATTTACTATTCTTCTCTGTGTTTCTCTGTGTCGCATACATCCAGATTTATCCAGGGTTTTATACTGGATCACTTAATACTAGGGTGAGTATATTTTTATATAATCACAGGAAAACTTTTCATACCTGTACTGACAAGACAATATTTGAATTTATGTTTAATATAATTTTACAGTTATAACTCTTTCGACAAGTTGGCCCATGGTGCGTTTAAGAGGAATAATGAAAAAGATCAGGTTTGTGATGCAAACAGTTTTGGAAGGTGTGAGCCATGAATAGAGGAAAAAGTATTATAAAGCGTTAAGTTGAAGGTCAAGGTCCTGGACGTACAGCGTGGAAAAGACATGCAGACTAACTTTGCAATGGTTTATATCGTCTGCACTTGATGTGCTGTTATCTATTTCTACACCTGGACCTGAACCTACTTCCCACAATATGCATTGGAACCCCTCTGGCTCAGAAGTAATACCTACCCGGATTGATGATAACAGGGAATTGGAGAAGGATTATTTCCAGCAGCACCGGATAGAAGTGTGTACAGTTGGAAGGAAGAGTAGTAAAGCCTCCACACAAATTTTACATCTAATCAAGATATTTACGTCTTCCATTACAAATGCTTGTGATTTATTGTACTGTAACCCACAGTTTCCTAATATAAGATAAATAGAGGGATTGAGATATTGCTGAAAATGCAACACTGATCATTAAGGGACCTGCTTTCATAGCCACATTAAAAACATTTTATTCTGAGAATAGTCATTAAAGGGAAGTATTTTTACAACAGCAGGTTTCTGTCTTTAAGTCATGATCGTATATGTCCATAAGGCAACACACGTTGCAAAGCAGTAAAGGTGAGCCTCTCGGGTCTTAAGGGCAACTTTCAAATATTTATACTGAAGTTCATCAGAGTTCATGGTCGAGGAGACAGGCGCTCTACCTGTTCAAAGTAATTCAATCTCATTACAGCCTTTAAGTATGATAACGTGCAAACGTTAAATCAAGCTTTTAGTAAGATGACGTATTAAACGTTTAAGTAAGATAACGTATAAAAGTTTAGTCGATACATTCAAACGTTTGAGTAATCATTTCGGTATGATAAAGTATAAACTAAATTTTAGTCGATTCTTTTTGTAAGATAATATACAAACGCTTAGCGGAGCTTTTATATAAGATAACGTGGTAACTTGAAGGCGGCAGCACAAAAAATGTGGACTATAAATCTCACACACAAAAACACGAGAGAAAATAAAAATATAATAATTTACGTTCGAAGAATGCTTATCAGTTAAATATGAAAGAAAATAATAATAATGGTTTATATTATCTAGTTCTCAGAAACAAGGATCATTATGTATTTATATATATTTTTTTCATGAAGAGCGAGGGGTTGAGAGTGAAGGTGGGAACACTGGTGGTGGATCTCGTCCCTCTCACAGGGGCTAAGGCAATAGTGGTCGATACCACCACCACCGAGGTTACCCTTTCTATTCCCTATCCTCCCTTTAAATTATTTTATGAATTGCCTGAGCATCTGGCTCAGTTTATTGCTCTTGTTGATGGGAGAAACTTTCGCGGTGTTAGGTGTGTGCATTCACTCATTAGGACTCACCTAATTGTGTTTGTGGGGATTGAAATTCAGCTCCTGGCCTCGCCTCCTACATTACTTTAAACGGCATTACTGATTTCTTACCTCTTGCGATATATCATATCTACTCTTGAAGCTGTTTATTGTGATTGCCTCCCCAACTAATTAATCCTCTCCATGCTGCTGTTTAACCATTCTGACGGCTAATGTTTATCTCCAGCTAGTCCTGGCCATCTCAAATCAAAATTCTGTTTTTGTCTGCCACTTAAATTCCTCTGAGGATTTTGATGGCGGTAATCATGTCCCTAATTTTTATTTTGTCCGTCAAGGTGATCAGGTTCAGTTCTTTCAGCCTCTTCTAATTGCGCATTTCCCCATTGCCTTGATTTAATCTGGTTGCAAAACTATGAACCACTCCAAGGATCTGCTCATCTCTGACCGGCCTAAAGTTCTGAAGCATTCTTTGCTCAAGTTCCTGAATGCAAATCAGATATTTACTAATATTGTATACGTTGCTGACGCGATATAGATTTCTTTTAGATCTGGCTGAATGCTTGTTGAATATCATGGCTAATGGTTCGCCCAATTCTTTTGCTCCCTCTCTCATATAATGAGGAAAGATGTCTGGTCCCATTGCCTTCGATGTATCTAGTTCGCTTAGTAGCTTCTTCATCTTTTCTCTCAATATGTGCATTTGTCCAGTACTCGTTGGCGAACTCTTTCTCCTTGACTCAGTGGTAATATTCCTGTTATCAGTGAGAATATTACCTTAGATCTTTCTGGTCCTTTCACTTGTTCCTTCTTTGTTTCCTTGTTGCTGATGCTGTTGCATAGCAACTGTAGCTCAGACTTGGCTTTTGATGCCATGGCATTTTCAAATTGTCATTCAACCTTTAGCCATGAGTATTCGCGTCTGGCTCTTCTACTCACTTCCCTATTATATTGTGTTCTTTGCCATAGTCTCACTCTCTTCTGGTCTTGGTTCCTCTGCTTCTGAGTATTATTTTCTTCTCTTCTTCCATGTAGTTTCCAACTACATACGTCATCATTTTGTTAGTGTTTTTTATTAACTTCCTTCATTTCCCGCGGCAATGCATTTATGAATTGTCTCATGCCTTTTTTTTTTATTCACTTGAATTCAATAATTTACCACCCTTCTCTCTCTCTCTCTGCAATGTCACTTCCGTAAGGTACACAAGCCTCAGTACTGCTTGGTCATTAACACAAAATGTCTTTTCATAGTCATTTACGATGAATAAAAGTTTCATCTTCGCTGGTTCTTCCCCTTCTCTATACTTAGTTGTGTCCATGAAATGACACATGAAGTTTAACATCGCCACTTTTCCTCTGTCAACTTAGCCCTTCATGGTTCCGTAACCCCCCCCCCCCCCGCATGTGTGTATGTGTGTGGACTCATCTACGTATATATGGTTGCAGAGGTCGACTCACACCTCTTGGTCCCGCTTCTTCGCTGGTCGCTACTGGGTGTAAATGTGTGTGTACTCACTTAGTTGTGGTTGCAGGGATCGACTCATAGCTCCTGGCCCCGCCTCTTCACTAGTCGATACTAGGTCACTCTTCCTGCTCCATGAGCTTTATCATACCTCTTTTTAAAGCTATGTATGGATCCTGCCTCCAATACATCACTTCCCAGACTTTTTCCACTTCTTGACAACTCTGTGATGGAAGAAATACTTCCTAACATCTCTGTGATTCATCTGAATCTTCAACTTCCAACTGTGACCTCTTGTTGCTTGCTGTGTCCCATCTCTGGAACATCCTGTCTCTGTCCACCTTGTCGATTCCTCTCAGTATCTTATATGTCGTTATGAAATCCTCCCTATCTCTCCTGTCCTCCAGTGTCGTTAGGTTCATTTCCCTTAACCTCTCTTCGTAGGGCATGCCCCTTAGCTCCAGGACTACTCTTGTTACAAACGTTTGGCTAGGTCTTGGCTAGGTGTAGGTTCCAAACAGGTGCTCCATACTCCAATATAGGCCTAACGTACACGTTGTACAGTGTGCTGAACGATTCCTTATTGAGATGTCGGAATGCTATTCTTAGGTTTGCCTTTTCGCCCGTTTGCTGCAGCAGTTATTTGTTTGATGTGCGCCTCAGGAGATGTGCCTGGTGTTATACTCACACCAAGATCCTTTTCTTTGAGTGAGGTTTGTAGTCTCTGGCCTCCTAAACTGTACACCGTCTGTGGCCTTCTTTGCCTTTCCCCAATCTTCATGACTTTGCACTTGGTGGGGTTGAACTCCAGGGGCCAGTTGCTGGACCAGGCCTGCAGCCTGTCCACATCCCTTTGTACTTCTGCCTGGTCCTCGTCCAACTGAGTTCTTCTCATCAACTTCATGTCATCTGCTAACAGAGACACTTCTGAGTCTAATCCTTCCGTCATCTCCTTCACAAATACCAGAAACAGCACCAGTCCAAGGACTGACCCCTGTGTAACCCCGTTCGTCACAGGCGCCCACTCTGACACCTCGCCACATACCATGACTCGCTGTTGTCTTCCTGACAGGTATTTCCTGATCCATTGCAGTGCCTTCCCTGTTATCCCTGCCTGGTCCTCCAGCTTCTGCACTAATCTCTTGTGTGGAACTGTGTCAAACGCCTTCTTACAGTCCATGAAAATGCAATCTACCAATCCCTCTCTCTCTTCTATTACTGCTGTCCCATTGTCATAGAACTCCAGTAGGTTTGTGACACAGGATTTCCCGTCCCTGAAAGCGTGCAGGCTGTCGTTGATAAGCTCATTCCTTTTTAAGTGTTCCACCACTCTTCTCCTGATAATCTTCTCCATGACTTTGCATACTATACATGTCAGTGACACTGGTCTGAAGTTTAATGCTTCGTGTCTGTCTCCTTTTTTAACAATTCTGACTATGTCTGCTGTCTTCCATACCTCAGGTAATCGTTCAGTTTCAATAGATGTGTTGAAGATCGTTGTTAGTGGTACACATAGCGCCTCTGCTCCCTCTCTCAGGACGCAAGGACAGATGTTATCTGGCCCCATCGTCTTTGAGGTATCTAGCTCGTTTAGGAGTCTCTTCACTTCTTCCTCGGTTGTATGTATTGTGTCCAACAGTTGATGGTGTACCACACCTGTCAGTCTTTCTGGAGTCCCTTCTGCCTCCTCTGTGAACAATAACATCTTTGAATTTCACGTTGAGCTCCTCATATACTTCTCGATCGTTTCTTGTGATCTCCCCTCCTTCCTTACTCAGCCTGATTACCTGGTCATTCACTGTTCTCTTCCTCCTGATGTGGCTGTACAACAGCTTCGTTTCAGATTTGGCTTTCGCTGCTATGTCATTTTCGTATTGTCGTTGGACCTCCCTTCTTACCTGTGCATATTTATTTCTATCTCTACAACTGCTCTCCTTATTCTCCAGGGTCCTTTGCCTTCTATACTTCTTCCATTCTCTAGCTCACTTGGATTTGGCCTCTTTACACCTTTGGGTGAACCAAGGGCTTATCGTGGCCTTCTCGTTATTTATGTTACCCTTGGGTACAAACCTCTCCTCAGCTTCTTTGCATATTGTTGTCACATATTTCATCAACTCATTTACTGACTTCCCTGCCAGTTCTCTGTCCCACTGAACCCCGTGCAGGAAATTTTTCATGCCTGTGTCGTCCCCTCTCTTGTAGTTTGGCTTCATTCGTCCTGTCTTTCCTGTTTCCCTCTCCACTGGTAGCTCTATTATGAATTTGAAGCTCAGAACCACGTGGTCACTGGTCCCGAGAGGTCTTTCATATGTGATGTCCTCAATATTTGCATTACTCAAGGTGAATACTAGGTCCAGTCTCGCTGGTTCATCCTCTCCTCTCTCTTTGGTAGTGTCCCTTACGTGTTGGTACATGAGGTTTTCCAGAACCACCTCCATCATCTTAACCATCCAAGTTTCTGGGCCCCTATGTGGCTCCAGGGTCTCTCAGTCGATTTCCTTGTGATTTAAGTCACCCACAATCAGCAGCTTTGCCCTGAGCGCATGAGCCCTTCTGGCCACTTCAGCCAGTGTGTCAACCATCGCTCTATTACTCTCATCATACTCTTGTCTTGCCCTCCTGCTGTTCTGTGGTGGGTTATACATCACTGCAATTACCACCTTGAGACCACGAGACAGAAGTGTTCCTATTATGTAGTGTCTTGCTTCTAATATGTCTCCTCTCTCCAGCTCTTCAAAATCCCATTGGTTTTTGATGAGTTGTTCCCTCTGTCTTTCCTCAGGATCTTATATCTTGTTGAAAGACGGCATCTGCTGTCATTCCTCTGAGCTTGGTTTCTGTGAGAGCAATAATGTCTGGTGATGCCTCTTTGATTCTTTCATGCCACTGGTCCCACTTATTTGTTATTCCATCAGCATTGGTGTTCCATGCCTTCAGTTTCCTATTCAACACTGTGTTCTGAAGGAAACTTAAGGCACACGGAATAGGAGGAGAATTTTTTTCCTGGGTAGAGACATGGTTGACAAATAGGCAGCAGAGAGTTTGCATAAATGGGGAGAAATCAGAATGGGTGAACGTCACAAGCGGTGTTCCAAAGGGGTCAGTGTTGGGCCCCTTGTAGTTCACAATTTACATAAACGACATAGATGAGGGAATAAATAGCGACATTAGCAAATTTGCTGAGGACATTAGAGTACTCCAAAATTATTTGAATAGACCGATGCAGTGGTCGGAGAGGTGGCAGACGCAGTTTAATATAGACAAATGCAAAGTTTTAAATGTTGGACAGGGAAATAACCATGCCACATTTAAACTAAATAATGTAGATCTTAATATTACTGATTGCGAAAAGGATTTAGGAGTTCTGGTTAGCTGTGATCTGAAACCAAGACAATAGTGCAGTGCATAAGTGTTCGCAATAAAGCTAACATAATCCTTGGCTTCATATCAAGAAGTATAAATAATAAAAGTCCTCAGGTTGTTCTTCAACTCTAAGTATCTTTAGTTAGGCCTCATTTATTACAGAATGGATATAAATGCACTGGAAAACGTACAAAGGAGGATGACAAAGTTGATCTCATGTATCAGAAATCTTCCCTATGAGGATAGACTGAGGGCCTTGAATTTGCACTCTCTAGAAAGGCATAGAATTAGGGATAATAGGATTGAGGTGTATAAATGGAAATCAGGAATAAATAAAGGGGATGTAAATAGCGTGCTAAAAATATCTTGCCTAGACAGAACTCGCAGCAATGGCTTTAATAAGTTGGAAAAATTCAGATTCACGAAAAATATATGAAAGCACTGGTTTGATAATAGAGTTGTGGATGAGTGGAACAAACTCCTGAGTACAGTTAAAGAGGTTGAAACGTTAGGTTAGATAAATACATGAGTGGGTGTCGGTGGGTGTGAGTTGGACCTGACTAGCTTGTGCTAGTAGGTCAGATGCCATGCTCCTTCCTTAAGTGAATGTGTTCCTTTTTTTTATGTTCTTATGCTAACTCGCTTCAGCATATTTACCTCATATTCTGGGGGTCAATATCCTGGCTTCTGCGGCTTCAGCTTGTGACTCCCATTTCTTGTTTTCTGCCTCCATCCTCTTCTCCATTTTGACAGAAAGCTCACCTAGTTTGCTCTCCCACTCTTGTTCCATCCTTTTACATTTCTCTTCTATTCATTCTTCCTTACCAGAACTATATTCCTCTGAACCCCTGTGTGTGTGTGTGCTGTTTGTGTGTGCGTGTGTGCATGTGTGTGGGGAGTGGGGGAGTTGTAAGGGGGAGAGAGATGGGGAGAGGGAGGAAGGGGGACAGGGAGAGTAAAGGGGAGGCTGAGAGAGAGTGGGAAGGGGGGTAGAGGGAGGAGAGAAAGGGAGGAGGCAGAAGGGGAGGAGGAGGATAGAGGAAGAGAAAGGGGAGAAAGAAAGGAAAGAGAGAGGGAGAGGCAAAGGGTGCAGAGCAGGAGGGAGAGAATGAGTAGTAGGGGGAGTAGAGAGAGGGATAGGAGGAGGAGGAGAGCAAGAAAGCGAGAGAGAGAGAGATAGATAGAGTGAGAGAGAGTGGGAGTGTGATACAGTAAAAGAGAGTTTGGTAGTGAGAGAGTGGGAGTGAGACAGTAAATGAGAGTTTGGTAGTGAGAGAGTGGGAGTGAGACAGTAAGAGTGAGAGAGTGGGAGCGAGACAGTAAGAGCTAGAGAGTGGGAGAGTGAGACAGTAAGGAGTGTGAGTGTGGGAGAGTGAGACAGTAAGAGAGTGGGAGAGTGAGACAGTCCGAGAGATTGTGAGTGTGTGTGTGAGTGTGTGTATGTTTGTGTATGTGCATGTGCGTGTGCGTATGTAAGTGTATATATGAGGGATTTGTCTATGTAAGAGTGCGAGGGTGGTACCTGTTTATTTAGGCCGCTAATGGTTAGTAGGCTGTGTGTATTTGTGTGCACACAGCCTACTAACCTCTTTGTCCTCCTACCCTTATTTAGCAGCTATGTTAGTGTACATTTGTTTACTGTAGATTTGTCTGACCTAAGCGCCTGCGCTCGCACTCACTAGTGTGAGTGTCGGCTAGTGTGTGTGTCGGCTAGTGTGTGTGTCGGCTAGTGTGTGTGTCGGCTTACATGTGGTGGCCCATACTGTCCTACCGAGCTTCTCGTCCTTACTAAATGTTAAGTGTTCTATGTATGATATTCAGCTCTCCAGTGACGCAGGGCCAAACACTATTCCCACAACATGCAACCACAAAAAGGTGAAGTGTCTGTGTGTGTGTGAGTTTGTTCTCTCTTTCATTATACCTAATTTACATGAAGCTGATACATTTCCCTACATAATTAGAAACCGTGTAGTCGTTGAGTCTCCAGTGGAGGTGCCAGTGTAAGCCATCCTATACTCCACTCCACCAAGGCGACGAGGGTTCAACGCCCCTTGTTTCCCAGAAGCTGTAAGTCTCATGCCGTCCAATAAAGTATCTTTATTTGTTTGTACTCACTGTCTTCGCGTTTCTTGCTATGAATGGCTCAGGCGAAACAGTTATTTATACCACCTTCCTGCGCCACCGTGTGTTGGGAGCTCTATCTTCATTCAATTATAAAACTAATTATACAGATGATTAACAGAGGTTAATCTTACAAATTCTACGTTAGCTTGATAATCTAAAAACTGCGACCTTACAGCAGCCCATTTCAGTGTCTAAACCAATATATGTTGAAGGTAATTTTTATGTGTACTTCACTTATTATTAAGCAATATATTCATAGCAAACAGGAAGTGGTGGAGGCAGTTATAGCAGGTGAAAGCATTCATTTGGTCATTTGATATGATTTCTCTAATGGAAGTATTTTGTGAGATCCTGCTGCAAACACAAGTTATACGATGATTTGATGATTCCTAATGAAGTTAAGTCCTCGAAACAAGATAAGCCAGAGCAAACCTGTTGATGACTAATCGTTATGTTGTTTAATAGCTATCTTTTGGTGTTCTGGTCCATGATGTTTGGCTTTGAGGTGGACCTTGAATAAACAGATCTTGTACATAAAAACTGCAGTAAGGTCAGAGACATTTCATTGGTGTTAAATGCATTGTCGAGATTATAATGATAATTAGGTTAGGATAAAGGGAATCTTACAGTTTCCTAGCTTTATTCACTAGCTATTTGTTCATTCCAGAAATATGTTAACCACCTCCTCACTTCCACAAATGAGCTCACGAGAACACAATTTAAAGACATCTCACATCTTTCCAACCTACATTTACATTTCCCCTAAAACAAGCTCGTACAAATTCAACTCACTACCCTACCCGTCTTTCTCACTACCACACCCCCTTCAACTCACTTTCTCAACCCTCCAACAAACTCGTAAACCCCGATGCTCCTATTATTCACTTCCCCACAATAGCAAATCCTTTCACATCCTTGCAACTCACATCTTCGACTTCAACACACTCGCTCCGGCACTCCTACAGCTAGTTTTGTTTAATATATTTATTATGCACCATGTACCCATCCTTCGGGCGGTAGTCAAAAAATTAAAAAGACACATGCTGAGTCCAGGAACTGGGCCCCAATACTCCTGCAGCTCACAGTCCCACGCCAGCTGCTCAGTTCCAAGCCAGCAACTCATATACCCATGCAATCCTCTCCAGCACCCACTGAACTCACTCCCACACCCTTGAAGAAGCACTCGAACTCACTGTCATATCACTGACACACAGACAGACACACACATACTCACTCTCACACACCACACACACACACACACACACACACACACACACACACACACACACACACACACACACACACACACACTCACTCACAAACACAAACAAACAGAAAGGAAGGAGACATGACTTACGCTAACGCCCTATCAGTCCACCAAGCAGGGCCGAGGAGTGAAGAGAAAGAGATGTTGGAAGCAGGGATAGCAGTAGGCGAGGGGGAAGAGGGTGGAGAGGGAGATAGGCCCAATGCAGAGGTACGACTATACCACCAGGAGATACAGGAAAAGATAAGGGAGACAAAGGCCATGTACAAACGGGACCCAGATACACAGAGGGAAAAGCAATGGGAGGAGTAGAGGGAGAAGTCTGTGTTTATTGATTGGCTTCAGGAGAGCAAGGGAAGACACACAATGAAAGACGGTAGAAAGAAAAACTGGAGATTGAAAATATCATCAAAGAAATAGGTGAGGAGGACATGACTGACATAGTAAATTTTCAGAGAAATGGGGGGAACTTGAAGGGAAGAAATCGACTGGTTAAATTGATTTTCAAGACAAAAACAGTGCAGAACAGGAGCCTGCAAGAGAAATCACGGCTGAAGGAATAATTAACATACAAGAGGATGTTCCTGGACAGAGACAGAACAAGAACAGAATGACAGCAGCTGATGGAGAGGACACAAACGGAAGGGGCTAGAAAGAGAGACAAGGGGAGAATCAGCAGAGGACAACCGGAGCAGGGCAGAGCAACAAGCGCAAGCACACACAGAACCACCACCAGAACCCCACAACCAAACTTGCTATCCCAACACAAACCACAATCCACACTTACAGCCCCCACCCAACACTACACTGTAGATCCCACAGCAACTACCAGGTCTCCCACCCTAACAGACCCCCCCTGAACACAGTATTGGAAGTAAACTGAAGGTATGGTACTGCAAGGCTGATGGAATAACGAATAAGTGAGAGGAGGGGCATGAGAGAGTCAAAGAGGCATCACCAGATACCATAGCTCTCACAGAAACCAAGCTCACAGGAATGATAACAGATGCCATCTTTCCAACGGGATATCAGATCCTGAGGAAAGACAGAGGGAGTGGAGGAATGGCACTGCTCATCAAAAACAAATGGGATTTTGATGATCTGGAGAGAGGAGACAGAGGAAAAGCAAGAAACTACATAACAGGAACACTTCAGTCTGGAGGTCCCAAGGTGGTAATTGCAGTGATGTATAACCCACCACAGAACAGCAGGAGGCCAAGGCAAGACTATGATGAGAGTAATAGAACGATATTTGACACACTGGATGAAGTGGCCAGAAGGGCTCATGCGAGCAGGGCAAAGCTGCTAATCATGGGTGACTTCAATCACAAGGAAATCGTCTGAGATATCCTGGAGTGACATGGGAGCCCAGAAACGTGGAGGGCTAAAATGATGGAGGTGTTACTGGAAAATCTCATGAACTAACTCGTAAGGGACACTACCAGAGAAAGAGGAGAGGATGAACCAGCAAGACTAGACCTAGTATTCACCTTTGAGTAGTGCAGATATTGAGGACATCACATATGAAAGACCCATCAGGGCCAGTGACCACGTGGTTCTGAGCTTCGAATACATAGTAGAGTTACAATTGGAGATGGAAACAGGAAGGGTGGGATGAATGAAGCCAAACTACAAGAGAAGGGACTACACAGGCATAAAGAATTTCCTGCAGGGGTTCAGTGGGACAGAGAACTGGCAGGGAAGTCAGTAAAGGAGATGATGAATTATGTGACAACATTATACAAGGAAGCTGAGGAGAGGTTTGTACCCAAGGGTAACAGAAATAATGAGAAGGCCAGGATGAGCCCTTGCTTAACCGAAAGGTGTAGAGAGGCCAAAACCAAGTGTGCAAGAAAATGGAAAAAAGTATAGAAGGCAAAGGACCCAGAAGAATAAGGAGAGCAGTCGCAGAGCCAGAAATAAATATGCACATGTAAGAGGGAGGCCAACGACAATACTAAAATGACAGCAGCGAAAGCCAAATCTGACCCGAAGCTGTTACACAGCCACATCAGGAGGAATACAACAGTCAAGGACCAGGTAATCAAGCTGAGGAAGTAAGGAGAGAGATCACAAGAAATGACCGTAAAGTATGTGAGGAGCAAAACATGAGATTCAAAGAAGTGTGTACAGAGGAGACAGAAGGGTCTCTGGAAAGACAGAGAGGTGGGGTACACTATCAAGTGTTGGACACAATACATACAACCGAGGAAGATGTGAAGAGGCTGCTAAGCGAGCTAGATACCTGAAAGGCGATGGGGCCGGATGACATCTCTCCATGGGTCCTGAGAGAGGAAGCAGAGGCGCTATGTGTACCACTAACAACAATCTTCAACACATCTATCGAAACAGGGCGACTACCTGAGGTATAGGAAAACTGAAAATGCAGTCCCAATTTTAAAAAAAAAGAGATAGACACGAAGCATTAAACTACACGGACATGAAGAGTATGCAAAGTCATGGAGAAGATCATCGGAAGAGTAGTGGAGCACCTAGAAAGCAATGAACTTAGCATGGTTTCAGGGACGGGAAATTCTGTCACAAACCTTCTGGAGTTCTATGACAGGGTGACAGCAGTAAGACAAGAGATTGCGTTTTCTTGGACTGTAAGAAGGCGCTTGACACAGTTATACACAAGAGATTCTTGCAAAAGTTGGAGGACCAGGCAGGGATAACAGGAAAGGCACTGCAGTAGATGAGGGAATACCTGTCAGGAAGAGAATAGCTAGTCATGGTACATGGTGAGATGTCGGAGTGGCTGCAGGCCTGGTCCATCAACTGTCTCCTGGAGTTCAACCCCACAAAGTGCAAAGTCATTAAGATTCGGAAAGGGAAAAGAAGACCGCAGACGAAGTACAGCCAAGGGGACCAGAGACTACAAACCTCACACAAGGAAAAGATCTCGGGGTGAGTATAACACCAGGCATATCTTCTGAGGCGTACATCAACCAAATAACTGCTGCAGCATACGGGCGACTAGCAAACCTAAGCCCTAGCGAACCTAAGGAATCGTTCAAGACCCTGCACACCGTGGACGTTAGACCTATATTGAAGTATGCAGCACAAGTTTGGAAAGCACACCTAGTCAAGCGCGTACGGAAATTAGAGAAAGTGCAAGGTTTGCAAGAAGACTAGTCCCGGAGCTAAGGGACATGTCCTACGAGGAGAGGTTAAGGGAAATCGACGTGACGACACTGGAAGACAAGAGAGATAGGGGAGATATGATAACGACATATAAAATACTGAGAGGAATCGACAAGGTGGACAGAGATAGGATGTTCCAAGATGGGACACAACAATAAAGGATCACAGTTGGAAGGTGAAGACTCAGATGTATCACAGGGATGTTAGGAAGTATTTCTTCAGTCACAGAGTTATCAGGAAGTGGAATAGTCTGGTAAGTAAAGTATTGGAGGCAGGATATGTACATAGCTTTACGAAGAGGTATGATAAACCTCATGGAGCAGGAAGAGTGACCGAGTAGCGGCTACTGAATAGACGTTGCCATGTGAGTACACACACACACACACACACACACAAACACACACACACACACACACATAAATTTATAACCTTGCTTGTGTTTGTATTGTTCTGGACATCTTTAGAATATTGTATTGCTTCCATTAGACACAGAAGTAAGCTGGAAGTGAGTACTCACCTAGTTGCGGTCGACCCCTGCAACCACAACTAGGTGAGTACACATACACAGGACGACCCCTGCAACCACAACTAGGTGAGTACACACACACAGGACGACCCCTGCAACCACAACTAGGTGAGTACACACACACACAGGACGACCCCTGCAACCACAACTAGGTGAGTACACACACACAGGACGACCCCTGCAACCACAACTAGGTGAGTACACACACACACAGGACGACCCCTGCAACCACAAGTAGTTTTACGCTTCTGTCTTGACCTATGTTTATATAATAAACAAAGCAAGCCAGTTTTGATATATTATTGGTTACATATTATAACTTGTGTAGTAAATACTCTGCCTAAAAACTGACAGACATGAACAATATCCTAACAACAATCATCGTTGTGCCTCGTATTTCAGTCAGTTCTTTTCTGCTTTGCCGAACCCTCCGATCGTCAAGTATGCAGCAATCATATCATCCTATGGTCCTCACAGCTCAGTCTCCTCAGTTCTGGGACTAGTGTTGTTGCAAACCTTTAGACCTTATAGTTTCACTAAATAATTCGGATCATTGTGTTAACTCCATACCGGTGTTATGTTGGCCCTCTGGTACTTTCTCTTGAAACTTATGTATATGGAGTCTGAATCCACTAAATTTTCGTCAAGGTCATTCCATTTCTTGATCACCATGAAGCTGAAGAAGTACTTCCTGACATCTCTAAGATTCATCGACCTCTTTAACTTTCAACAATACACTCTTGTGCATGTTTCTCACTACTCAGTCTATTCAAATCCTCCCCTCATTATTTTGATTGCTGTTATCATGTCTGCCCTTATTCTTTCTTATAATAAAGTCAAGACAAATCCTTTAGCCTCTCCTCATTGTTCATACCCCATTGCTTTGTGACTAGTCTCGCTGAATACCGCTGCACGTTCTTCAGTTTCTTAACAGGTATGGGTTCCATGCTGGTGCTGCGACCTCAAGATGAGCCTGACACATGAGACACAGAGGATCCGGAATGACTCCTTGACGAGATTCATGAAAGGTACTCAACGATTTTCTAGGCTAATATTGGCTAATATTAATGTATGTCTCCGCCGATGTACCTGGCACTATCCTTAGGTATTTTTGAGTGAAGTCTACAGTATTCATAGTCTCAATAAACGCGAAATTGCTAGGCTTGAATTCATGTAACCACGTAACCGAACAATATTGAAGTTGGTCCACATCCATTTGTAGTCATTCTTTTCCCTCATCCTTATCGGGTTTTATCCAGGTTATTAGTTTGATTACATCAGTAAACAGAGATTCGTTTGACTAACCCCATCTGGTATGTCGTTCACATAATATATCAGAAACATTACAGGTTCTAGTACCAATAAATGCGGAACTCAACTTATGTGTGTATGGTCTCACCTACATTTGGTTGCAGCTGTGTGTACTCACCTATTTGTACTCACCTATTTGTGGTTGCAGGGGTCGAGTCATAGCTCCTGGCCCCGCCTCTTCACTGATTGCTACTAGGTCCTCTCTCTCCCTGCTCCATGAGCTTTATCAAACCTAGTGTGTGTGTGTGTGTGTGTGTGTATGCCTGGGTGTGTGTGTGTGTGTGTGTTTTGTGTGTGTGTGTGTGTGTGTCTAGGTGTGTGTGTGTCTTCTGTGTGTGTGTGTGTGTGTGTGTGTATGCCTGGGTGTGTGTGTGTGTGTGTGTTTTGTGTGTGTGTGTGTGTGTGTCTAGGTGTGTGTGTGTCTTCTGTGTGTGTGTATGTGTGTGTGTGTGTGTGTGTGTGTGTGTGTGTGTGTGTGTACTCACCTAATTGTGGTTGCATGGGTCGATTCATAGCTCCTGGCCCCGCCTCTTCACTGGTCGCTACTGGGTCACTCTCCGTGCTCCATGAGCTTTATCATACCTCTTCTTAAAGCAATAAATAGATCCTGCCTTTAGTACAACACTTCCCAGACTATTCCATTTCCTGAGAACTCTGTGACTGAAGAAATACTTCCTAACATCCCTGTGATTCATCTGAGTCTTCAACTTCCAATTGAGACCCCTTGTTGCTGTGTCCCATCACTGGAACATCCTGTCTCTGTCCACCTTGTCGATTCCTCTCAGTATTTTATATGTCGTTATCATATCCTCCCTATCTCTCCTGTCCTTCAGTGTCGTCAGGTCGATTCCCTTAACCTCTCCTAGTAGGACATGCCTCTTATCTCCGGAACTTGTCTTGTTGCAAACCTTTGCACGTCCTCTAATTTCCTTACGTGCTTGGCTAGTTATGGGTTCCAAACTGGGGCACCATACTCCAATATAGGTCTGACGTACACGTTATACAGGGTTCTGAACGATTCGTTACTGAGATGTCGGAATGCTATTCTTACGTTTGCTAGGCACCCGTATGCCCCAGCAGTTATTTGGTTGATGTGCGCCTCAGATGTGCCCGGTGTTATACTTAACCCAAGATCCTTTTCCTAGAGTGAGGTTTGCAATCTCTGGCCCCTACACAGCAGTCCTGGAGTTCAGCCCCACTTGGTGGGGCTAAACTCCAAGAGCCAGTTTCTGGACCAGCCTTGTAACCTATCCAGATCCCTTTGTAGTTCTGCCTGGTCCTCATCCGGTTGAATTCTTCTCACTAACTTCACATCATCTGCAAACAAGGACACTTCTGAGTCTATTCCTTCCATCACAGGCGCTTGTCACAGGCGCCCACTCTGACACCTCGTTACGTACCATGACTCACTGATGCCTTCCCGACAGGTATTGCCTGATCCATTGCAGTACCTTCCCTGTTATACCTGCCTGGTCCTCCAGCTTTTACACTAATCTTCTGTGTGAAACTGTGTCAAAAGAATTCTTACAGTTCAAGAAAACGCAATCAACCCACCACTCTCTCTCTCACCACTGTCACCCTGTCATAGAACTCCAGTAGGTTTGTGACACAGAATTTCCCGTCATTGAAACTGTGCTGGTTGTATTTAAGCTCATTCCTTTCTAGGTGCTACATCACTCTCCTGATAATCTTCTCCATAACTTTACATACTATACATGTTAGTGAAACTGGTCTGTAGTTTAATGCTTCGTGTCTTTCTCTTTTTCCTTAATTGTAACTACATTTGCTATCATCCATACATAACGTAGTCGCCCTGTTTCGATAGATGTGTTGAAGATTGTTGTTAGTGGTACACATAGCGCCTCTGCTCTTTCTCTCAGGACCAGTGGAGAGATGGTATCCGGCGCCATTGCCTTTGAGGTATCTAATTAGCTTAGCAGCCTCTTCATTCCTCCTCGGTTGTATGTATTGTGTCCAACACTTGATGGTGTACACCACCTCTCCGTCTTCCTGGAATCCTCCCTGTCTCCTCTGTGAATACTTCTTTGAATCGCATGTTTAGCTCCGCAAATACTTCTCGGTTGTTTCTTGTGATCTTCTCTCCTTCCTTCATCAGCATGATTACCTGGTCCTTGACTGTTGTTCTCCTGATGTGGCTGTACAACAGCTTCGGGTCAGATTTGGCTTTCGCTGCTATGCCATTTTCATATTGTCTTTGGCCTCCCTTCTTAACTGTGCATGTTCACTTCTGGCTCTACGACTGCTCTCCTTATTCTCCTGAGTCCTTTGCCTTCTATACTTCTTTCATTCTCTAGCACACTTGGTTTTGGCCTCTCTTCACCTTTGGGTGAACCAAGGGCTCATCCTTACTTGCTCGTTATTTCTGTTACCCTTGGGTACAAACCTTTCCTCAGCTTCCTTGCATATTGTTGTCGCATATTCCATCATCTCATTTACTGACCTCACTACCAGTTCTCTGTTCCACTGAACCTCCTGCAGGAAATTCTTCATGCCTTGTAGCTTGGCTTCGTTCGTCCTGTCCTTCCTGCTTCCCTCTCCATTTGTAGCTCTACTATGTATTTAAAGTTCAGAACCACGTGGTCACTGGCCACGAGGGGTCTTTCATATGTGAAGTCCTCAATATCTTCACTGCTCAAGGTGAATACTAAATACAGCTATCCTGGTCGTCCTCTCTGCTCTCTCTGGTAGTGTCCCTTACATGTTGGTACATGAGGTTTTCCAGTACCACATCCATCAGCATAGCTGTCCATGTTTCTGGGCCCACATGTGTCTCCAGGTTCTCCCAGTCACTTTAATTGTGATTGAAGTCACCCACAATCGGTAGCTTTGCCCTGCTCGCATAGGCTCTTCTGTCCACTTCAGCCAGTGTGTCAACCATTGCTGTTACTCTCATCATTTTCCTACCTTGGCCTCCTGCTGTTCTATGGTGGGTAATACATCACTTCAATTACCACTTTGGGACCTCCAGACTGAAGTGTTTATATTATGTAGTATATTGCTTCTCCTCTGTCTCCTCTCTCCAGGTCCTCAAACTCTCATTGTTTTTTGATGAGCAGTGCCACTTCTCTACCCCCTCTGTTCCCTCTGTCTTTCCTCAGGATCTGATATCCCATTGGAAAGATAGCATCTGTTATCATTCCTGTGAGCTTGCTTTCTGTGAGAACTATTATGTCCGGTGATGCCTCTTTGATTCTCTCGTGCCACTCCTCCCACTTATTCATTCTATCAGCGTTGGTGTACCATACCTTCAATTTCCTCTCCACCACTCTGGGGGTCTATGGGGTGTTGAGGGAGTGGGGGATCTGGCAGTGTGCTGTGGAATTCTACTGCATAGTGTGGGGTGGGGGCTGTGAGTGCGGATTGTGGTTTGTATTGGAATAGCGTGCTTGGCTGTGGGGTTCTGAAGGTGGATCTGTGTGTGTTTGTGCTTGTTGTTCTGCCCTGCTCTGGTTGTCCTCTACTGACTTTCTCCTTGTCTTTCTTTCTAGCCCCTTTCGTTTCTGTGTCCTCTCCCTCAGCTGCTGTCGTTCTGTTCTTGTTCTGTCGTGGTCTAGGAACACCCTCTTGTATGTTGATGATTCCTTCAGCTGTGGTTTCTCTTGCAGGATCCTGTTCCACACCGTTTCTGTCTTAAAAATCAGTTTGACAGGCCAGCCGATTTCTCCCCTTCGAGTACACCCCTATTCTTTGAAAATTTATTACCTCAGTCATGTCCTCCTCGCCTATTTCTTTGATGATGTTTTCAATCTCTTGTTTTTGCTTCTGCCGTCTTTGATTGTGTGTCCTCCCTTCACTCTCCTGAAGCCCATAAATATAGACTGACCTTTCCCTCTTCTCCTCTCATTGCCTTTCCTTCTGTGTCTCTGGGTCCTGTTTGTACATGGCCATTGTCTCCCATATTTTTTCCTGTAACTCTTGGTGGCTTAGCCGTGCCTCTGCAGGAGACATGTCATCTTCTCTACCTGCTCTCCCCCCCCCCCACTTACTGCTATCACCTCTCCCAACAGCTCTCCTTTTTCATTCCTCGGCCTTATTTGGTGGACTGATAGGGCCTTATCATAAGTCTTGTCTCCTTCCCTTCCCTTGGGCTCCTCGTTTAATAGGGGAGTACCTGCTTCAGATGCCATGTCTCCTCTGGGCAATAGCCCTCTAACTCACCTCATCAAATCTATCTTATATTCTAGGGCCGGTATCTTGGCTTCTGCGGCTTCAGCTTATGACTCCTATTTCTTCTTCTCTGTATCTGTCCTCTTCTCTATTTTCACAGAAAGCTCTCCCACTCTTGTTCAATCCTTTACATTCCTCTTGTGTGTGTATATGCGTGTATGCATGTGTGCATGCGAGTGTGTGTGAGTGTGTGTGTGTGTGTGTACTCACTCACCTAGTTGTGGTTGCAGGTGTCGAGTCTCAACTCCTGGCCCCGCCTCTTCACTGGCCGCTACTCGGTCACTCTACCCGAACCATGACCTTTATCATACCTCTCCTTAAAGCTATGTATGGATCCTGCTTTCTCTACATCACTTCCCAGACTATTCCACTTCCTGACAACTCTGTGACTGAAGAAATACTTCCTAACATCCCTGTGGTTCATCTGAGTCTTCAACTTCCAACTGTGAACCCTTGTTGATGTGTCCCATCTCTGGAACATTCTCTCTCTGTCCACCTTGTCGATTCTTCTCAGTATTTTATATGTCGTTATCATATCCCCTCTATCTCTCCTGTCTTCCAGTGTCGTCAGGTCGATTTTCCTTAACCTCTCCTCGTAGGACATACCCCTTAGCTCCGGGACTAGTCTTGTTGCAAACCTTTGCACTTTCTCTAGTTTCCTTACGTGCTTGGCTAGATGAGGGTTCCAAACTGGCGCTGTGTGTGTGTGTGTGTGCGTGAGAGCGTGCAGGAATGCAAGAATTCATGCGTATGTGTGTGCGTGTGTACGTGCATTCTATTGGAATAGGCGAGGGGCGGGATAGGATAGGGGCGGTATAGGACAGGGGCAGGTTAGGACAGGGGCAGGTTAGGACAGGGGCAGGTTAGAACAGGGGCAGGTTAGGACAGGGGCTGCATTATCGAGGAATTTGATAGGCGATGTAATGGTGGGCAAAACACATATAAACATGTCTGCCAACCACAAGGTTCACTGCCTGGAACATCTGTTAGAAATGACACAAAGTCTATTACCACACTATCTGGGCCACCACACCACAAACAGCGGCCAACATTTCTGCTGACTGTAAATCCACTAACCCGGGAGCATATTGAACCAACGTCTCGGTTATTTCAACGGATTCCAGGTTTTAGGGCCGCGGGGTGCTTTTGTGTGTGCGCTAATGCTACCGAGTGTTTGCGTGTACCCAATGGTGTCTGCTAATTCAGAGTATTCTCTTGCCCATTGGAATATTTGTATTTTGTACAGACACCAATTTGCATATAGCATGACACCAAGTAATCTCATAGGATTCAAGGTGCGCGACGATAACGCTGCAGGGAATTACAGTCATCTCCAGGTGACTTGGACAAACATAACAAAACTGCTCCCGGCAAATATTACTTTAGGAAAGGTGGCCAAATTCTTCTTTAATTTCTCATGATACTCTCTTTCCTGGTTAGATAAAAGCTTGAGGTGAACATCTTTGCTTAATCTAAGCCTTCTACCTTCCTCTGTGACCTAACTCGTATCAATACTTAACTCATTAGCGAGCTACCATATCATTTGATTTTCTCTCTGTTTTTACCTCTCGTATTATTATTGGCTCTGCACGAGAGCAGTTTCTGTAGGAGGCTTCAGTTACAGTGTTACCTTAAAATTCCCACTGATCTAACATTCATACATGATAAACGAAGCAGTTCATTGTATTTTAAATTAAAACTCTTGTTAGCAGAGTCTTGCTGTTAGGAAATCGTACTGAGAGAATTTCAGAACTCTTTTTTCTCAGATATCTTTTCCATGTTTTACACAATGTTACAATAATA
Organism: Cherax destructor; assembly: GCA_009830355.1. NCBI lineage: Eukaryota > Metazoa > Arthropoda > Malacostraca > Decapoda > Parastacidae > Cherax > Cherax destructor. The sequence continues at coordinate 20,632 of WNWK01006033.1, read as the reverse complement.
ATAATAATAATAATAATAATAATACTAATAATAATACTAATAATAATAATAATAATAATAATAATAATAATAATAATAATAATAATAATAATAATAATAATAATAATAATTATTATTATTATTATTATTATTATTATTATTATTATATAGTATTAGTATTAGTATTATTATAAATTAAACAAATTGTTAGTAATAATGGTGGCAATGACGTTGTTGATAATGATGATGATAACAATTGCCGCACTCCTTCTTACGGAATATTTCAAAAGCTTACCAAATGAATTCCAAAAGAGCCACACATCCACTTGAGTTAGGGGAGATAAACCAAGCCAGCTAGCTACCCCTCCCTCAGGGAAGACTCCTTGATGCCGGCAAGGAGCTCTTGATACAAGAAAGTGATCCTACCTTCTCATTCCTTGGATCATATGTGAATGCCTTTGTTCCTCATGTGTTACATGATCCCTATGGGTTTAGCGCCCCTCCCCTCCTACAATAATAATAATAATAATAATAATAATAATAATAATAATAATAATAACAATATTACTACTACTAATAATAATAATAACAATAACAATACTACTACTGCTAACACTACTACTACTACAACTACTACTGTACTACTACTACTACTGCTACTACTACTACTACTAATAATAATAATAAAATAATAATAATAATAATAATAATAATAACACTATGTAACAAAATTTAACTTGTGTCGTGTTCCTGGGAAATAAGCATCATTTCCTAATTCTCTTTAACTAAACACAATTTAAAAAAGCAATTTGGATCCATGAACTTTGCTTTTATGGTCAGGCCACTTCTTGAACACTTTCAAGAGAGACTGGTGTAAAACTATTATGTTCTAGTGTGTTGCTTGGCAAATATAAAAACAGGGACTCACGAACCAGCATTCAGTTCAGCTCTGGCTGCCTGAGAATACACATCAGAAGTGAAATGGCATCAAGAGACTGCAATCATTCTCCAGATGCATTCTGCTACATATGTGGTTAATTCATTAAGACAAGAGCAAAGAAGTTCTCTTTAACAGCATCTAAAAAATTGTGTGAAGCTTCAAAGCATATTTTGGCATGCCAGTTGGGGACCAAGACAAGACCTGGGCACCTCATGTTCCTTGTGAGCATTGTAAGAAAACATTGAAAGGTAAGAAAGTCATTTGTTATATGAAGGGTTTTACCAAGTTTCCCTGTTATCTCTGTTTTTGGGAGAGTAGAGACAGAACAACACATTACCAGAGGAAGCACTGGCCTCAAAGGACTCAGTTCTCAGTAGGAAGACATAATATCAAACATAAACTATTGGTGGATCCTCAAAAGGTTCTGTTCCCTCCATTACACATCAAACTAGGGCTAATGAAACAGTTTGTTGCAGTTCTTCACAAAGAGTCTGCAGCCTTCAAGTATCTTCAAGACTTCTTTCCCAAGCTATCAGAGGCAAAGGTGAAGCCTGGCATCTTCACTGGACGTCATGTCAGGAAAACCATGGAGTGCTCAGAATTTCCAGAGAAGCTCACGGAGAAGGAAAACGCAACAAGGCTGACAACTATGTGGAACTTGTTGAGACCTTTGTAAAAAGCTATGGCCAGATGGGCTGTAGTATGTCCCTTAAGGTCCATATCCTTGATGCTCATCTTGACAATTTTAAGGAGAATATGGGAGCATACTCAGAGGAGCAAGGGGAGCGCTTCCACCAAGATATAATGGACTTTGAACACAGATATCAGTAATTTTATAATGAAAACATGATGGGAGACTACATTTGGAGGCTTAAAAGGGAAAAGTGATTTGTTGCATGCTCGCAAATCTAGAAACACTGCTCATTTTTAACTTTGTAAATATGTTTCAGAAAGATTAAATAAAATTTGTGTAAATTTTATTTACATTATTATATGTTTTGGTTTTACATCCAAAACTAGCAAAAAAATATTGAAATTTAGCCATTTTTTCGAAAATTCATCGTGTAAGCCACAAAAGCAATGTTTAAAAGGAATAATGGGCATTTTCTATTGTTTTGCAACAAAAGGAGTTGGAAAATAACAATTACTTGCTAGGAACAAAAATTGTGTTAGTGTAATCGGCGCTACATTTCCAAATCGTGTTACTCAAACTATCATTCTTACACCCAGATTTTAATTACTACACAACACTCGCCATTCTCCTCTCAGACTCTGTTGACTTTCACGCGCTGCCCCCTTCTCCTCTCTCACACACTTCCCCCCACTCACACACTCCCCCCTAGACATACACTCCTCCCCACATTCCCCACATTCACCACACACTCCCTACGCACTCTTACCACATGCAGTTCTCTCTAGCCTCCTCTATGCCCTCCGCTACCCTCTACCAACGCACACACATTACCACACCACTCAAAATACCAAACTCATAAATTTAGCTCAGCCCCAGCATACACTTATCTCACTAATGGCGCATAACTCTCACTCGCTTACACATCTACTTTATTTCCCCACCTATCATACCTACCACTGACCTCACATACACAATAGCGACCTCACATACACACTAGCGACCTCACATAGAAGGGAAAACATGTCACATGAGGGAAGGGAGATAGCAGAATTGAAAAGATGACGCAATACAGGTATGAAATAATTTTTTATGCGGTACAGTGGGAAAGGTAAATTGAAAAAAGTGGGAAAGTATTTAGCTGGAAAGTGCTGAGAGGCCGAGGAGAAATTCATACCCAGAAGCAGAAGAAACAATGACACTAACAGATTGAGCCCATGGTTCACCCAGAGGAGCTGAGAGGCATAATATAATAGTGCAAGACCTGGGATGAAATTTAGTAAGAAAGGATGAACAGGAAAGAAGCGACAAGATAATCCAGAAAAAAATAAATGCATATTATTATTATTATTATTATTATTATTATTATTATTATTATTATTATTATTATTATTATTATTATTATTATTATTATTATTATTATTATTATTATTATTATTATTATTATTATTATTATTATTATTATTATTATTATTATTATTATTATTATTATTATTATTATCATTATTATAATTATTATTATTATTTTTGCGAGTCATTCAGGACAGCGACTACTTGAGGCTTTATCCTCTGTCCACACGTC